>JAJOZX010005701.1:270000-318611 GCA_023014485.1 Bathynomus jamesi | reverse complement strand
AATAGTGATGAACGAATTTCCATTTCCGCAGTGCAAAATCAGGCGATATTTTTGTTTCCGTCGCCACAATTTTGTGTCTTACCAAATATGGTAGTTATTTATGGCATTGGTTTGAGCAAAACATGGTCGACTATAAAATCAGGCGGAAAGATTTGCCATTTGAGTTGAATGTTTCAACTTCTTTCAAGAAATATCACGAGCATTTTAAGGCACTTTCAATAATATATATGTAACAATTACAACAAATAACTACATTCGTTTCATTTGCAGTCTGTCTCTTGCGCAACACGTTTTGTGCTAGTGAATATTTAAAAATAATCGTTGTCAAGTAAGTCATGTATATTTATAATATGTCTGTGAGTACCTTATTAGTAGTCTCCTTGATACATTTCAAGAACCATAAAACTGATCAGGTAAGATTTCAATTCTCATGTCACTTTGATGACATAAATTAAGTCAATTGATGTATTACAATGGGAGCGTTTTCACCTTAACCCTTTATGTCCTGGCGGTACTTCTAGGTACCACATCTTTAAAATCTCCATAATTATTTTTCTACCCGGTTGATTATTTTTCTACCCGGTTGGGCCCCTCCTGGAGGATGACGAATGCCAGCTGGCTGCTGCCTTCCATCCCAGGTTTCGCCTCATCTGGTTGGACAAGTATGACAACACCAAGGTCGCCAGGGTGAGGAAAAGCATGGAGGGTACAGTCGAGGAGGCCATGAAGCACAGTCCAACGAAGTGGGCAGCAACAGTGGAGGCAGCAACAACGAGGAGGAGGAGGAGGATGACTTCTTCAGTGCTGTCATCCAGACAAAAGAGAGCAGCAGAAGCCACAGGTCACTCAAGGGCAAGGCCCAGAACTTGGTCAAGAACTGGCTGGAGACCAACTCCAAGGACTTGCTGACAGATGCTGCCTTCTTGGGTGAGCAAGTGTTGGTGGACTTTTTCATCAAGTTCAACACAGCCATCCCCTCCAGTGCTGCAGTGGAGCGTTTGTTCTCTATGGGCAAGGACATCCTGAGGGCCAAGAGATCATCCCTGTCTGATGAAAACTTTGATATGCTAATTTTCATGAAGGGCAACATGCATCTCATGGACAAAATGGAGAACGAGAAGAAGAGGGAAAATTAAATTATATATATATTGTGTTTTTCATTTTTTTTATAATAAAAGTTAACGTTAACGGTTTATCGGTAACTTCCGTTACATGTTTAACGAATTAACGGATTAACGGTTAACGAAGTTAACTTTTTCGTTAACGGATTAGCGGTTAAGGAAGTTAACTTTTTGGTTAACGGTGCCCACCACTGCCAAATTGTAAAGAATCCTGGCAAGCGCTTTAGTGCAAAGTTGGGTCTAAACAGTCTATGGGGAAAATTTGCGCAGAATACCGGCAGAGGGAGCATTCATTTGGCACAAAGTTATAGCGATGTCTGGGATTATGCCAATGCCCCCGATAAAGAGGTCATGGAGATCGTGAATGTAGGTAATACTTACGTAATAAAGTACAACAACACTGAATTTGCCACAGATACCTCAAGGGTTACAAACATACCTGTGGCCAGCTTCACAACAGCCTACGCCCGTATAAAACTTTGGGGTCTATTGCATTCTCTTGGGCGGAGAGTATTGTATGCCGATACAGATAGCGTGATATTCACAGAGAGGGAGGGTGAATACATGCCCGCTATTGGGGAGTTCCTCGGCGAGCTCACTGATGAGATCAAGGATGAGTATGGGGACAACGCATACGCCGACTCTTTTGTCTCAACAGGACCTAAGACTTATGGGGTACGGGTCAGGGTGGGGGAGGAAATGAAATATATCGTGAAGGCAAAGGGTATTACGCTCAACCATGCGAATCGGCAGATTGTTAACTTTGAGTCGTTGAAGGATCTAGTATGTTTGGACGATGATGAGGGCGAACAACCTCCCCAACTAATTGTAGGCACCCACAATTTTCGGGCGCAGAAGCTGGGGTGTGTGAAGGAACTTAGGGGTACGAAGGTGTGCCGTAACACCTATAGGAAACGTTACCAGTTACCTGGTACCTATGATACCGTACCCTTTGGATACCAAAACGAATGATGCTTCTATTGTTAACTGACACGTATTTGTCTTGTATATAATCGTATCTATTGATTTATTACACGTATTTGTAAATATATATAACTTGAATATCTCGTTTATTAAATAAATCATGTTTCAATTAGCGTTTCACTTTCTCCTTTGTGTGTGTAGTGTGTGTGTGTGTGTGTGTGTGTGCGCACAGGTGAAAGTTCTAAGCTCCGCCCACTGTAAGACCGTGAGTCATGCTACTATCTGGGAGTCCCTGCGTGGTCAGTCGACTGCAGTAAGCCCGAGAGATCAGACGTGTATTCAGATCTGACGTGTATTCAAATGGCTACCTTTAATATTGCTTGTACAACGTTTATGAAATGGTATTCAGCAAAGTGTCAGGATGTGGTGGATACCGAAAAACTTCTTATTCCTCCCTCCTATACCTCTTTTAAAAACACATTGGATTGTGCGAAGTTCCAAGATGTACAAATACTCTACGGATGTTCTGGTGAGACCGTTGAAGGCTTTCGTTGCACAGACGATGTGCTGAAGTATACTGCAGAGCTAAACTTTATAAAGTCTCACATACACCGTGAAGTAAAAGAAACAACGCGTGCAGAAGAGAAGCAGCAGGTACGGATAATGAGTCTTGCGGATGGGTGGTGTGACAAGCGGTATTACGTCATGCTACACCATGTCGATTACTCATACCCTACGACTGAAAATGTGAATCTCGTGATCATGGACAATCTTAAGTATTTTTATCACTATATTAACGTATATCATGATGAGGTTCGTAGTGAGGTTGTGGCTAGTGCCCTGCGTGAGTTTTTAACAGACTTTAGAGACGAGTATCGTTTGATGGGCAGAAAGGAAAAATATGAACATATGTTCCTCTCAAATAGTGCGCCAGAGTGTGAAGATGTTTAGTAAAACATAAAATGTTCCTAGTTCTTATCCTGAGGTAAAATGTCTGGTGCGTAGGCTGGTAGTGATGAAATTAATTCTTGTACCGAAATATGTACAACAATTCGGTACGACTCGCGGATCACACGAACAAGCCCATTCACGTATCGTCGAGTCAGCCGCCCGTCGAACCATTCCTGCCTACCTGCGTGCCTCACACGGCTCATAGTTATCTCAGAGCTTGAACCGAGTGGACGTGCGCTCCTCGAATACGATGGAACTTCCTTTGAGCAGCATTCTCAACGCCTCGTACGATGTGTCCGTGACGAAATCGTTGCGCGTGTTCAGGCGTAATTCCGGTACCATTAGCTATGTACTGGAAACGGAATGTAGACAAACAAACAAACGGGTTTATTTAAGTGTCGAGGAGATGAATAGAATCTTCGTGATAGTTGAGAAGTGGAGTGAAGATCGTTATAAAATACCTGCTAACGTAGGTACAAGAAGAGAGCAGATTAGTGACGCACCCTCATACGCCGTTGTATGTACGTTGTGTATCGGCCGTGCATTGATATACGGCTGATGTGGAAGAATGCTTCTGATAATAACGCTCTTGTTCCTACGCGAAACCGTTTCATCCTCGACAGAATGTTTGAAATCGTCGGATTCCGCAAGCTGAAAACTATATTAGACGCGCGTGTTACGAACATGCTTTATTTTGATACAGTACTTGAATACGCCTACACCGCACTGCTCGATGGGTTTACCGAGTGTAGGGCTGGTGAGAATGGTCTAGTGCTGGATGTTTATTTAAAAAGTTTAGACTCTTTGAAATACCATGAACTTTGGTACAAAGCAGTTGATCGGTACAAGGCTGAGCTCACCTACACCGTTCACCCTGAAGAACTATTTCTTTATATAACGCGCAGTTGTCGTAACGATTTAGAAGATTATTTCAATTGCCGCTATGTTGAGTGAGTTCACGATTGAAAAGCTCGAGTCGGTAGAAATAAACCCTCGATTGGAAAAGCGTGCTTATAAACTTGTGTTTAATAATGTAGCTAACGATGAACTCTTTGTGCGTGCTTTTGATTGTATTCTAGACGTATTTAAAGATGATTTACCAACCGGTTGTAAAGTGGGAACAAAAATAGTACTGAACGATATGAAAGCCCTTCATATCGAATACAGGTTTCCCTATACTTTAAGCGGTGAAATATTATTAAGCCGCATATACTGCGTAATGCAGAGCAATAATGATGTAATTGTAAACTCGATTAAGACCGAGTTTAGTATTTTGAAAAAAAAGTGAAATGTATTTATATATTTTGCTTGATATTTCTCCTGTACTGATTATATGCATATTTCTATTATTATTGAAATGTATATTTATTTCTATTTGAAATGTATATTTATTTTATAAATATATCTCCATAATTGTGTGTATGTATTTCCTGTACTGTTATGATTATATGCATATTCCTCAATTGAAATGTATATTTATTTTCTATATATTTATAATAAACAGAATGATGCAATGTTGTTTTACTTAATTATATCATGTTACGCCTTCTAAACCTACTACCGGTATTCTAAACCAACTTTTAAGAAATATAATAATGTATACAGTGGTATCGCTAAAAAGTGGTATCTGGCAACTCAAGCCATTTACGCCTTCTAAGCCAACTGGCTGATTAGGAGTCCATAATAGTATATACAATAATAATGCTAAAAAGTGGTATCTGGCAACTCAGTCATCGATTAGAATTAAATGAATACATGGCGCTATCTGGCAACTCAAGCCATTTACGCCTTCTGAGCCAACTGGCTGATTAGGAGCCTATAAAACAACGCCTACTCGGCTGAAGTCTTAATATGCACTTGGCTCCTGCCAGGTGAACACCTCTCCTCCTTTCTCTCTGGCCCTTTGGGGGGAATAGCTTGGGGGAGAACTCCGCCCCCAAGTTGCATGCCCCTTGCAACTCCGGTTGGCAACAAAGGCCAGTACTCTTTTTTTCTTTTTTTTCTTTTCTTTTTTAATGTTTTTATTTTTGCAACACCCCCTTTGCAACAACCCCCACCCCCTTTTGCAACATTACGTAATAACTTGCAACATTCCTGCACTCTACCCTTTTGCGGCTATACTACTCCAGTCCACCCAGAAGATATCGAGAAAACGCCTATAACAACTCCATTTGGTTTATTTCAGTATTTATACATGCCATTTGGTTTAAGAAACGCCCCTGCAACATTTCAACGCTTCATGGATACAATTTTCAGAGGAGTTGACTGCGTATTTGTGTATCTCGACGATATTTTAGTCCATTCAAATAACGCAGTTGACCATTTGAAAGACTTAGAACGCGTATTCAAGATCCTTCAAGAACACAATTTAAGAATTTCCTTAGAAAAATGCATATTTCAGCAATCCAAAATTGAATTTCTGGGTCATGAAGTTTCCCCAGCAGGCATTCGTCCTCCTGTAAACAAAGTCTCCGAAATTCAAGATATTCCCCAACCGCAAGATTACCAAAGCCTCAGAAGATTCCTAGGAATGACCGGATTCTATCGCCATATGATACCCCGTTACGCCGATTTAGTCTCACCTTTAAGTGAAATCGTCAGAACTCAAGTCAAAAGCAAAAGTCTACAGTGGAACGACGAAGCAATTCAAGCCTTTCAAGATGTCAAGGATGCACTACGGAACGCCGTTACGCTTTGTCATCCTCTTCCATCAAGCTCAATCCTTCATTTAGTTACGGACTGCTCACAAATAGCAGCTGGAGCAGTTCTTCATCAAATAATCGACAGCACACCAGTTCCCATCGCCTTCTTTTCCAAGAAATTAACTACAACTCAGCAAGCGTACGCCGCATACGATAGAGAATTACTCGCAGCATACCTAGCCGTCCTGCATTTCCGTCAATTTTTAGAAGGTCGTCAAGTAATACTCTTCACGGATCACAAACCGATGGTTTCTGCCTACAAGAGTCCCTTACGAGCCAAGACAGACCGACAACAACGTCATTGGTCTGCCATCACGGAATACGTATGCGATGTAATACATATCTGTGGATCCGAAAACGTCGTAGCGGACTGCCTTTCACGCAACGTAAACGCAGTATATATCGACGCTTTCGATTTATCAGCAATCGCGGAATCTCAACAAAAAGATCAAGAAACGCAAGAATTTCTCCCACGTCTCAAGCCGTTCCCGTTTCCAGAAAATACAACTTTATATTGCGATACATCCACGCCATATCCCCGTCCTTTTGTTCCCAAGCAGCATCGATCTTCCATCTTCAATCAATTTCATAATATTTCTCATCCAGGCATCAAGCAATCACTTCGTATCATTAAATCAAGATACTTTTGGCCCTCAATGAATAAGGATATTCGAACTTGGTCCCGAAATTGTGAATCATGTCAATCCTCAAAAATTTCTCGCCATACAAAATCAGAAATAACCCCCTTCGATTTACCAAGTTCAAGATTTGAAACGGTACATATCGACATCGTCGGTCCCTTACCGCCGACCACTTTGCCCGGTCAAATATATCCTTCCCCATAAAATATATCCTAACCTGCATCGATCGTGCCACAAGATGGATAGAAGCATATCCTCTGATTGATACTACAGCCACATCAATAGCACACGCATTTCTCGATGTATGGATTTCAAGATTTGGTGTACCACTGCAAGTCATAACGGACCGCGGATCCCAATTCGAATCCGAACTCTTTAGGGAACTCTCAGCTCTCATCGGATTTCACCGACTAAGAACTTTGTCGTATCGCCCTCAGACCAACGGAATAATTGAAAGATCTCATCGCACCATCAAGACAGCAATCATCGCTCGAAAACAAGATTGGCTCCCCGCTTTACCCATAGTTCTCCTTGGTTTACGCAGTCTCCCCAACGAATCGGGTTATTCACCGTTCACCACCGTCACCGGAACCACCCTATTATGCCCGAGGCCAATGATAGCCAATTCGTCGTCAAAATCCAATTCAAAATTCATCTCCGAATTAGCCAAGAAAATGACGCAAATCGATTTCGCCCAACTCTCTCAAGGAAACATTCACTCAGCCCCCAAATCATTCATTCCATCGGAACTCCACAAATCAAGCCACGTATGGGTACGCATCGACCGCGTTCGAAAACCATTCGAGGCACGATATCAAAGACCTTTCCGTGTTCTCGAACGCCACGATAAGTTCTTCGTAATAGAAAAAACTAACGGATCATCAGAAGCCATTTCAATTAATCGTTTAAAACCGGCGTATATAGTTTCAGGTCCCACACAGGTACCGGGTGCACAATCGGACGACATCGGATAGGAGAAAAAGGACGATGGAGGACGCACCTCGGAGGTAGCAAATACAGACCTCAGGACGGGCGCGCAGGACAACGCAACAACCGGAAACGAGGCCGACCGAGGATCAACGCGAGCTGGACGAAGGATCCGATTCAAATCAAGACCCGAATATTTCTACTTTTGATATACGTGCTCCGCTTCTCGGGGTGGGCAGTAGTGTGGGGCCGCGCAGTTAATTTTCTGCATTTATATTATTTTTATATTAGTTACCGACAAACCAATTTTGCGCGTACCAAATTGTATATATTTTATCACTGTGTAATTTTAAGAATCATATATAATCTTTATAAATAAGTATTGTACATAAATTTATATATATATATTTAATTAATTCAGCTGTACAGTATATAAAATAACAAAATCTTCTGTAAAATAACCTCAGCCAACCAAGAACTCAATAAACTCTGAAAACGACCGGCTTTTCCTTCAAGACGCCAACCCCCCAAACGACAGGGAGAGAAGAGGACACGAGAGGCCCCTAAAAGAGATACCCAACAAAGCGATAGCTTGCCTCTCGTATCCTTCATTCTTCCCGGCAACTACAAGTAGCACCAAGAAGGAACCAGCTACAATATATATATATATATATAATATATATATATATATATATAATATATAATATATATATGTTATAATGTTTCAGACCAACAAAGACCCTAGGATCCACTCATGGCTGGTCTACCTAACTGTGTTCGTAATTGTGTATTGTGTATGTCCTCCGTGGTGGCGGAGGGGACCTACAATTTTACGTGGGTTCCGAACCACAAGAACATAAGAAATTTATGCAAAAACTGCCTGTACATTGGCAACGACCAATTTTTACAAAACTAAATAATTACACTGGAAAACAAATTTCAACTTTTTGTCTATTGAATTAGATTTGACAGTTAGTTCTAGGTAATTTGGGTGCGCTGAGCACGAATGTTTACTCGGTTTTGCTCTATCAGGTCCTGATTTTGCTCAACACCCCTCCTCTTTCGTCGTATTCATAAAAAGGTTTTTTTCTCAATACTCGCTAAATCTTTTTGCAGTTACACATTATGCAACTAGGTTTTTATCTAGGTATTTGTACCTTTTGTTATGGTATTGTTGTATTATGTATATTTTTATATGTAACACCCTAAAAATATTTTTAATTTTGTCATTTTTAACCCATTTTAATATTAGTAAATTAAGCTAAAAATATCATAGAATTCTAAAATTTTCTCGAGCGTTCCTGTTCTCTGTAGAGTATTCTAGAGGGACAACTAAAATATATAAAAGCGACTCGTTTCCAGAGTTAATCAGTCAATTCAATCAGTCAGTCAGTCAGTCAGTCAGTTGAGTTAGTTAATTAAGTTTGGGCATTAACATAATTTTGAATTGGCATATGATTTAGTGAGTAATTTTGTCATCGTGATTTAATATAGTTGATTTAATTAGACGTAATTTATATTGTACCTACTCATCCGTGTTTCTAGTTTAATTTCATAGATTGTAAGTACCTATTTCATAATAAGTACCTATTTAAACTAATTTTTGTGTTTATATTTCAGATTTTCTTAAATTTATATGAATTAAGGGCTTTAAATACCTTTACAAATTGGCAGAATATCCAAGCAATATGTCATCAAGCACTAGAAAGTTCAAATGCAAAAACAACCCTGATTCCTTCTGTTATATATGTGGAAATTTTACACTTCCACATCAACGAGCAAATATAACTGATTTCGTAAAAAGAGCTTACTTAGCTTATTTTGGCATAAAACTGGGGGACCAAGATAAATCGTGGGCTCCACATAAAGCCTGCACTATATGCATTGAAAGACTGCGACATTGGACGAAGGGTTCGGATTCAAAAATACCTTTTGGAGTTCCGATAGTAAGTTTATGATTTCATAAAACTACGTAATTTAATCACTAGTATACTGTAACTTACCTAAATGTAATTGTAACTTAGGTACATAACAAAAATTTACAGAAAATGTTTATAAGAATCTCAAATATTGCATAAGGTTGAAACACATAGAAATGTTAAATGTTTGGGTGATAACTTTTGATAAAATTCATAAAAACAAGTCTCTCGTCGCTTTTGTTAACGCTTTACAATTTTTTTTTCCATATCAGGTGTGGCGAGAGCCTACTAACCACGAGACCGATTGCTACCTTTGCTTTGTCAAGACTTCGGGCTTCACTAAGAAAAATAAACATTGTATCGAGTACCCAAATTTCGACACCGCGATACGACCTGTGCTACATTCAAATGAGATCCCCATTCCAAAATTTAAGGGTCTGCCAACTCAAGAATTAGTTGAAGATGTTCCTGAAAATATTGTTATGCACTTTGAGGAGTCAGACACCGATTTTGACCCCAGCGTATTTGAAAGTCAAAACGATCCGCAAAAGTTTAACCAGGCCGAGTTGAATGATCTTGTAAGGGATCTAAATTTGCCAAAAAAGGCTGCGGAAATTTTAGCTTCAAGACTTAAAGAGAAAAACTTGCTTACTTCAAACACATACATTTCATTTTACAGAAAAAGAGAAGAAGAACTTTTAAATATTTTAGAACAGAGGATAGTTTTAGTATATTGCTGCGACATAGTTGGTTTGTTAAAGAAGATGGGGTTGAGTCTTACGATGCAAATGATTGGCGCTTGTTTTTAGACAGTTCGAAAAGAAGTCTTAAGTGTGTGTTGTTGCATAATGGCAATCTATACGGCTCGATACCGATTGGGCACTCAACAAAATTAAAAGAAAAGTATGAACATATAGAAAAGGTTTTAAATCTTATCAAATATAGGGAGCACGAGTGGATCATATGTGTTGACTTAAAATGGTTAATTTTCTGCTAGGACAACAAGGAGGGTATACTAATATCCCTGCTTCCTTTGCTTATGGGACAGCAGAGCCAAGGAAGAACATTATTTCAAACAAATCTGGCCAGCACGAACATCACTTACTGTCGGAGAAAAAACGTAATTAATCCACTTTAGTGAGCAGAGATAAAATCATATTTCCTCCTCTGCATATAAAACTAGGCCTCATTAAACAATATGTAAAAGCTTTAGATACGAACGGCGAGTGTTTCAAATACATAACTTCAAAATTTCCAAGTTTAAGTTATGAAAAAATCAAGGCGGGAATTTTCGACGGTCCACAAATAAGAACAATGATTAAAGACAGCAATTTTCCTAATGTCATGAATGAACGCGAAAAAAATGGCTGGTTCTCATTCGTGGACTTAATAGAAAACTTTTTAGGCAATTATAGGGCAGATAACTATGAAGAAATCGTAAAAAAACTTTTAAGGGACTACAGAGAGTTAGGTTGCAATATGAGCATAAAAATGCATTTTTTGAATAGCCATCTTGACCAATTTCCAAGTAATTTAGGTGATGTAAGTGATGAACAAGGGGAGAGATTCCACCAAGATATCAAAATTATGGAGGAACGGTACCAAGGCCGCTCGGATTCCCACATGATGGCTGATTACTGCTGGTGCTTGAAAAGAGACCTGCCATCAACAAGCAAATACGCTAGAAAGTCTTACAAAAGAAAATTTTTGCCACAGTGAAAGCTTCATATCTGTTTGTTTTTTTATTTTAAGTCATTTCTATCGTTATAATGTAATTTTACTGTAGTTTGAACTGCTTGTATTCATGAAACTTGAAAAAAAAATTTAACACGACTTAATTTTTTAGTCCTAATTTGAAAAATCTGGAAAATGGCACATAGGCTGTCGACAAGAATCAGGACCTGATAGAGCCAAACCGAGTTGAAATTCGTATTCAGCGCACCCAAATTACCTAGAATCAAGTGTCAGATATCATTCAATAAAATACGTGTTGCCCAGTGTTATCAATTTAAAACTAATTAATTATCGATTTAAAACTAAGGATAGAATCTCTGGATCCAGAGGATCAAGTCATAATAGACTACTATCCACAAATAAGTTACACACTATATCTATTTATAACCAACATGCAAATATATCAGATCCAAAGAATCTATTCAATTTCAGGGTCATTCTCTGTCAGATCAACCAGTGCCTAACACCCTCATCTCTCAGATTTTGCTGAAATTTGGTTTATAGGGAGTTTGTGGGCCCTGAATCCATTTCTGAAATTATAAGGTCAATCCGACCAACGGTTCAAGAGATATGACCTCGGGAAATTTGAGGTCACTTGCGAGGTCACTAACATTTGGCGACCCATAACTTGGGTAATAATGGTCACAATTATATAAAAGTATATATATTTAGAATCAGAAAATGACAAGGAATCCAAATATGCAAGTTTTAGAACTCTAGGTTGAAAAATAAAAAAGTTACACTGTAACCAAAATTTGAGGTCACGATTTGACCTCTGGGGTATCAAATGAGAATTTTTTTTTTAAATGTTAAAAATGAAGGCATAGGCATTGGCTATTAGAATCAGCAAAAAAAAGTTTGTTTATGTTAGTATTTTTCATGTAACTAACATATAAGTGAACACCATATTCATAAGTTGTGCGTCAATTCTACCTATTTTTTTCACACTTAAGCTCATAATTTGACCTATAGAAATTAAAATTACATTTTTTTATAGATATAAAAACAAAGGCAAAAAATGTAAAATTGTATTTCACTGCTAATCTATACTGGCAATAATAGTTATAATAGTGAAAGGGGAAGACCTACTTAGAGGATTCATGTGCTAGCCTAATACAATTTTTGCATGCTCGATGCTCTCATCAATTTCTTTTTGTGGAAAAATGTATTGAATTCTGCTGCCTCCTCTTAGGGTAGGACAACTCATTACAGTTAATATATGATGTCCTGGCACTGCACATGAATCCTTGTTTGATGGATAATAATATGCACTTGATCCTGATGACCCAGAGGGATGTAGAAAGTTCACAGTGAAATCATCAAACTCTTCACAATATTCCTCCACAATTCCATACCAAACTTGCATGTCATAAATGCAGCCAACATACTCTCCTGGTTTGACACATTTTAGGTTACCAAGCATTGCAGGTTCATTAGTAAAATGACTTTTCCTTATTCTTTTCTTTTCTCCAATGCCACTTGAAATGGGATACACCATCAGTTCTTCCTTGTTTAGGGGAACAAATCTATGATATTTCTGAGTTCCAGGAATAGCCCTACTATCCTTGAATCGATGTTCCAACCGTTCTTCTGCATCTTTCAAATCAGCTGTAGTTACAAAGAAAAAATTTATCTTCTTGCTCAAGTTTTCTTCACAAAACTGAAACACGTGTTCTGGTGTAAGAATTTGCCTCTCTGTAGTTCTCTGCAAACTGGCACGAGCAGTAGCTCTTTTCACTATTCCTCCAATCCCATCACATGCATTTTTGCCATGGGATGTAGCAAAGAAGTGCCATTCACAAGACAGACCAAAATCCTCTTCATGGTAACAGAGATTTGTGAAGTTGTATCTGTTCTTATATTGGCCAGCACATCCATCTGAGAAATAGTGCACCTTCTTCAATTGTGGGCATCTGAATTTAACATATGTCATAAGCTTCAATATGAATGAGTAAACCATTATAGTGTTGTGTTTTAGTGATGCAGATAAGAAACAGACACTAAAATGGCTAAGTTCCTGGTCTGCAGATGATCTATAATAGATGACAAAAGGGTGAACTGTACACTGTGAATTGTCCCAGTGAAACCCTTGGGCAGCATCCTGGACAATGAAAGAATAATTCTCAGAGAAATCACCTACTATAACTACCTCGCTCTGAGGTGGTAGTGTTTCTTTCAACTGCTTGAAGTACTGTGATTGTTGCTGAGCAACAAAGTGATGACGAACCATGCAGGATTTTTCATGCTTAGGGATGATAAGTATTCATGAAGTGGCTCCACCTTATCAACCATTGTACAACGGTCAACAGTCACCTATTGCTTGTAAGATATTTCATTTGGAGCTGATTTCACACTGTCAAGTAACTCAAGAAAATCCAGGACACCCTCTTCTCTTGGGCAATCATTGCAAAGTTGCATCATGCAAGTCTCTCTTTCTGTACTGCAGACACTGTAATCCATAAGATCCTTGTATGAAAGACCTCTTTCTCCCAATGCAGCCAGCTGCAATTTTGGATTTTGATGGTATGTGCAGACACAGACAGAATGAGTCCCACCACTACCGGCAAGCACACAATATGATGGCCGTAATTTTGCAAATGTGGAAAATCCTATTTTGGGATTCTTTTCATCATTTTTATATAGTTCAAACATCTCTCTTAAATTCCCGAGGACCAATCGTTTTTGCACCTTCATTGCACCTTCAGCACTGATAACTTTCACGCAATCCTTTTGGCCAGGACACATACGACTAACCTCTTCTGACTCATAGAATCTTCTAACTATATCTTTGTGTTCTTCAGATATCACTTTTCCTTTGCTCATTAGTGGAATCTTCGGAAGGATTCCATGTTCTGATTTAAGTGAATGGCTTCTTTTCACCATGTATGTTGTAGTTTGAAAGAAACTAGCTGTTTTTTCAATTGTGTATGGTGAGAGTGTCAATATTTGTAGTTTGTGATGGTGACATTTGCTCTCCAGGAATGACTGTTTCAATTCATTCATTAATTTGTCTAGATGTTTTTCAGATTTAGTTTCAGGTTTTGAAGTATCACTTACCTCCTCGGTAATTTGAACACCATAACTGAGTTCTAGCCTCTCCATCAGGTGTTTCTGAGCAGATGATAGCTTACCACGAGCCTTGCGCTTTTTCTGGCTTAATGACAGCCCTTCTGAAAAGAACAGAAAAAAAGGTTTCACACACCTGAATATTAGTAATTAAATATTAATTATAGTACCTTAAATGCTATATAATTGGCTATATAGTAGATCAAACAGACCTTGTAGTAAAGTATAAGTTATTATATTAATTTATTACTTACTTTTTTTAACTGGTGTTTGGTCCAGAAATGCTAGAACTGGTTCAGCTGAAGTTGAAGGATTTTCCTTTATCAAGCAATCACTGTCATTGTCCAGATCTTGAATTGAAGAGATGTTACTCAAGCCACTGATAGTAGATGATTCATTTGAATCCTGCTCAGACTCGGTTTTTCAGTGGTACTAAGTATAGTGGGGTTTTTCATTATCAGTGTCCAGCAGTTCACACACAACAATGAGTCTTTTTTCACTCTTCCAGCACATTTTTCAACAAGTACATCAGTCACTTTTCTAAGATTGATTGTTATGCGTTTCTTGTGTTTTTGAATAGGGTCCTGGCAGTATTTCAAGTGCTGAACCATTGTATTTTGATCTGTAAAGATATAGGATTTACAATTAGGTAATAATATTTTTTAGAAAATATATAGCTATACACACTTAATATTTTAGGCCTTGATAGTCTCTGAGGCTCATTAAAACACCATACCCACCAGCCACCCACAGTGCTGGCTGGAACTGTACTAACCTGTAGACAAGGAATTTTGCAACTATCTGTGTTGATTCTGCA
This sequence comes from Bathynomus jamesi, assembly GCA_023014485.1. Lineage (NCBI taxonomy): Eukaryota > Metazoa > Arthropoda > Malacostraca > Isopoda > Cirolanidae > Bathynomus > Bathynomus jamesi. Next base: position 303,809 of record JAJOZX010005701.1, on the reverse strand, counting down.
CTTAGACAAGTAGCAACATGTTTCAACAGGTTTGTTTAGGCTACATGTGAGCTTAGTCTTCCCTTTCACTATTATAACTATTATTGCCAGTGTAGATTAGCAGTGAAATACAATTTTTATTAAATTCTTGGAGCTTGAGGTCAAATTGATAGCTAAGATATAAAAATTCCTTGAAATGACAAGCAATTTATAAATATGTTGTTCACTTATAAGTTAGTTACATGAAAAGTACCAACATAAACAAACTTTTTATGATTGTTTCTATTAGTCAAGAACTCTGACTTTGTTTTTTATATCTATAAAAAATGTAATTTTAATTTCTATAGGTCAAATTATGAGCTTAAGTGTGAAAAAATAGGTAGAATTGACGCACAACTTATGAATATGGTGTTCACTTATATGTTAGTTACATGAAAAATACTAACATAAACAAACTTTTTTTTGCTGATTCTAATAGCCAATGCCTATGCCTTCATTTTTTATATTTAAAAAAAAAATTCTCATTTGATACCCCAGAGGTCAAATCGTGACCTCAAATTTTGGTTACAGTGTAACTTTTTTTATTTTTCAACCTAGAGTTCTAAAACTTGTATATTTGGATTCCTTGTCATTTTCTGATTCTAAATATATATACTTTTATATAATTATGACAATTATTACCCAAGTTATGGGTTGCCAAATGTTAGTAACCTCGCGAGTGACCTCAAATTGCCCGAGGTCATATCTCTTGAACCGTTGGTCGGATTGACCTTATAATTTCAGAAATGGATTCAGGGCTCACAAACTCCCTATAAACCAAATTTCAGCAAAATATGAGAGATGAGGGTGTTAATTTCAATTTTTTTTGGTTGATCTGACAGAGAATGACCCTTCATGGTAATTATGTGTATTGAGTAATTCAGTCATTTTACACACCAAAATACATTTTTCTAGTAGTATTTGATGTGATTTGGGTAATTATTCATTTTAGTGCTTTTTCTCCTTTCTGAACCAAAACACATTTTTCTGGTATTTTTTGGTGTGATTTGTTCAAATCTGAACTTCATTTCTTTGAGAAATGAGCCATTTTTGAGAAATTTTAAAATTGAAAATTTCTCAAAAACAGCTCATTTCCCAAAGAAACGAAGTTCAGATTTGAACAAATCACACCAAAAAACACCAGAAAAATGTGTTTTGGTTCAGACCTAACCTAACTTAACCTAACAACCTAACTTAACCTAACTTAACCCGCATTTTTTCGCAATTTCTACCTTCAATAGCAGCATTGGGGTGTTTATACAAATGAGCGGCGACCAACAGGAATAAATAGACGATTTCGCCAGGCCCACAAATTTGAACTTGTTGGCCTAGGCCACCCTAGCCAATGCTCACAGACGTCGAAGCAAAAACTTCTCCAATTAACTGCACTTTCGGAAGCCAACGCTAAATAGAGCTGTGCATCTAGCTTTGTCAAGAATAACCCAACGTACAATAAGTTTTGCCACAGTTTGAGGTGGGATTTTTCAACCCACGTGCCTTTTCGACGGGAAACAGAGAAGGAACACTTTTTTTTACTGCGCTCGTCCCTAGTCAATCTTGTGCAATAATAATAATGTACGTCTCTGATTGGTCGGATAAGGTCACGTGAAACAAAAACCAGATTTAATTGGCTGATTTGACCTATGTTTCCTAATTTTGCCACGAGATGTCTCCCCATAAAACTGGAGAGGACGACGATCGGTTAAATTTTAACAGCGTTAAGAGCTAAACACTCGGTCAATGGCCTATAATGGCTGCTTTTTACGTCTAAATTTTTTTTTTTCATAAAAAATTACATTTCCTTGATTTTTATCAGTTTCCTTGAGGTTTCAAGGTGTCCTGAATACGAATTTATATGTTAAATTGTCATAGAATGTCTCCTATCGAAAACGAACAAAGCATTAAAACGAATATTAACCGTGATTTGTTCAAATCTGACCTCCATTTCCGTCGGAAATGAGATCCAACAAAGTTATAGTACTTTGAAGTTTGGTTCATTTTCAAGGGAAATGGAGGTCAAAATCTAAGCAAAACACATCAAATATTACTAGAAAAATGTATTTTGGTATTAACCTAACCTTACCTAACCTAACCCTAAAACTAACGTAAGTGAAAATAGTAACTTAAAATGCCTAAAACTAACAAAAATATCATTACTTAACCTAACCAATCATCAAGGGTATTCAGTTGGCCTAACCTGTTAACATCCAACTAATTAAGTTGCAGAGTAGCAAAAAAATAGCCCAAGCCTAGCTCATATCATATTTTCATGACGTCACCAGACAAATATTGGGAGGGTGGGAAAAAATGTCATAATATTCAAATCTACATAATTTGGTAAGGACGCATCTGCGAGCATAGTGACTTATATGAAAATGATGAGAAAATTATGCTTTAATATTTTATAATTATATTTGCTTTTGATATTCTGAGTACGATAAAACTCATATTAGCCAATTTGGTTAATCCGACAATACTAGTACCTTGCCAACGAAAAATAAGTCACGGTCCATATCGATTGCGGACCAAGTCAAAATTTACAACCATATACATTAGGAGGAAAAGTGTAGGTGTGGCTGTAAAGACTGTACAGTAATGTAGAAATGTGTGTGCACCCATTTTGGGTCTCCCATTTAAAGGTGTTTAAGTTATTGGCCCCCAAATGTTAGGGCCCACAGCTCCTTTACGATGCCCACTTTGACGGGCAATATCTCTCATCCAGTTAATCATAAACTGAACATATACATCTTTGGAATCAGAAAGACTAGGGTAATTATTCGTTTTTTGACCCAGTCTCTCTTTATAATGAGAGCAAACATTTCTGGTCAATTTGGAGGTGCTCTGCACGAATCTGCCATCCGTTTCCTGTGCAAATGCGTAGTTTTCGAGAGATATCATCTCGAAAACTACGCATTTGTGCAGGAAACGGATGGCATATTCGTGCAAAACACCTCAAAATTGACCAGAAAAGTTTGCATTCATGCTAAACACAACCTAACTTAACCTAACCTAACAACCTAACCAGTCACCTTATTTTGGAGGATAGAGTTCTGCAATTGCAGTAAGGAAGTGATGCAGAACTGTAGAATCATCAGGATGTTCTGCCAGGAACAAGTATCGTGCGAAATATTTCCAGTAATGAGGACGTCTATTCCTAGCACGTAAAACCCACGATTTCACATCCTTCCATTTTTTTTATGGCACCTAAACACCTTCGAGTCTTGTCTTAAAATACAGGCAGTATTACATTTAGGGCAAATCACGGATGTCGGAATTATGCCATGATTGGAAAAAACATCTAAACTTTTATCTTCATCGAGGCCAACAAGGCGGATTAGGTCTTCGAAATCAAGTTCACAAGATTCACACATCATACCAGTAGAACGAAAACCACCACACTGACCAGAAACAGAAAGAAGTAGCCAAAGCAAGAAAAAGTAGCCAAAAAAAGCCAAGAAAAATCTCCAAAAAAGGTAGCCCCAAATAAACAAACAAACCAACCGAAATTTATATACATACATATTAGAAAGTAGAAGATATTTTTTTTAAAAAAGTACATTTTATACAAATTTGCACAAGATAATATATATATTTTCTTATTCAGATTTGATTGGTTATTCAATATATATTGCTGTTATAGCTGGGTGTGACTGGGTCAAAAAACGAATATTAACCGGAAAAATGATTAAAAATAAATTTTTTATTGATTTAAAGTGATTTATAACATGATACCCACCCTTTTTATTTTTTTTGTTTATCAACCATAATATGAAGTTTAATGTTCATAATAAAAACTGGGTGGTTTTAATGTCCAGCAGGGGATAGTGGTGGGGGGTCAGCAAATGGGGGAGATGGGGGAGTAAAATTTTAAAAATTCCTTTACAAAGCTAAAATTGGATAGATATCATTGGATAGACGTAGTCTTGGTAATTATTCGTAAAGAGACCCAGTCTCTTTATAATGAGAGCAAACGTTTCTGGTCAATTTGGACGTGCTCTGCATGAATCTGCCATCCGTTTTCCTGTGCAAATGCGTAGTTTTCGAGATATCATCATCTCGAAAACTACACATTTGCACAGGAAATGGATGGCAGACTCGTGCAAAACACCTCAAAATCGACAAGAAAAGTTTGCATTCATGCTAAACACAACCTAACAACCTAACCTAACTTAACTTAACTTAACCTAACTTAACCTAACCAGTCACCTTATTTTGGAGGATATAGTTCTGCAATTGCAGTAAGGAAGTGATGCAGAACTGTAGAATCGTCAGGATGTTCTGCCAGGAACAAGTATCGTGCGAAATATTTCCGGTAATGAGGACGCCTATTCCCAGCACGTAAAACCCATGATTTCACATCCTTCCATTTTTTTATGGCACCTAAACACCTTCGAGTCTTGTCTTAAAATACAGGCAGTATTACATTTAGGGCAAATCATGGATGTCGGAATTATGCCGTGATTGGAAAAAACATCTAAACTTTTATCTTCATCGAGGCCAACAAGGCAGATTAGGTCTTCGAAATCAAGTTCACAAGATTCACACGTCATACCAGTAGAACGAAAACCACGACACTGACCAGAAACAGAAAGAAGTAGCCAAAGCAAGAAAAAGTAGCCAAAAAAAGCCAAGAAAAATCTCCAAAAAAGGTAGCCCAAATAAACAAACCAACCAAAATTTATATACATACATATTAGAAAGTAGAAGATATTTTTTTTTAAAAGTACATTTTATACAAATTTGCACAAGATAATATATATATTTTCTTATTCAGCTTTGATTGGTTATTCAATATATATTGTTGTTGTAGCTGGGTGTGACTGGGTCAAAAAACGAATATTAACCAAAATCAGATTTTTTTTATTCATATTTTTTAAATTTAATAGATCAAAAAAATATTCTTTTTCAGGGAACCACTTTTTTCCAGTTTGAAATAATTAAAACATAGATCTAATTCGTATTTGTAATATATCTCATTATTACATCATATGAAATATAATCATTATTACATATGAATTATACCTCAGTCTATTTGCAGCATTCATAATGTGAACATGTCATTGAGTACAAGATTACGTGTGTAATAAATTTATAAAAGAAAATGGTGAAATACTGTGAAGACCCTTTAAAAAAAACACAAAAAGTGTCTAGTGATTTAAAAACTATAACTGAAGCACTTTATAATGCTTGTCAAGGCAAACTATCACCAAATAGGATATTGTGTTCTAACTGTCATAAACTATTGACCAAGACTCCAGAATAATCATTTACAACGGAAGTATACCAATCATCAGATATTGACAGTACAAATGAAAATATAAGAGAAACAGATCTGTCATGTGAAGATGCAATAGCAGACATTTCACATGTTCTAACAAATCTTGATGTGACCAGTTAAAACCTGTAAGTATTTTTTAAAGTCATTTCAATCACTCATTAATGCTTGATTTTTAATATTTTTGTTTAAATTTTAATTTAATGGCTATAATGTCAATAGAAATGACAATGTGTATATATAGTAGCTGTTATACAGTATTTCAATATTTCAGATGGTTTGAGTACCTCCAGAAAACAGTTAAAGGGCCTGCAAGCATTGGAAAAGGCACATAGTTCTCTGAAGAGAGCTTGAAGTAAGTTTATCAACATAGATTCAAAGCCCAGCAAAGACTCCAAAACTTGATTCTGAAGTGAAAAGGTAAGTATATATGGAGAACTTTGCATGTATACTATACTTGTCACATTAATTTCATAATTATAAGTTCATTGTAGCACATTTCTTAACAAGTATCTGTTTTTATTTTGAATTCTGCTTCTATTTGGATTCTCTCTAATTCATCATTTTTGTAGACATAGCATTAAATATTTCTATGTATTTTTGATACCATCTTGTGCAAGAATTTGTGAAGGCTTTTCATTCTACCAATAGTTATGATCAAAAACTTCAAATACTGAGCATTTCTCCACATACTATCGCAGAAAGAGTGCAAACATTTCAAAGAACAAAACATTTAGTCAAAAAGAGCAGAAGTTTGGGAAAGAAGTATGGGATTATTCCAGAAGTTTCCAGCTATGTCAAAAAGGAAAGTTGTCACAAAATCCACCAAAGAGCTAGTTAGATCATTCTATGAATCAGATGAGATCAGCCATATTTGTCCAGGGAAAAAAAAAAGACCGCCTGAGAATAAGAGACTATAATAGTGGAGAAAAGGTAAGTGTCCAAAAAAGACTTGTACTGATGAATTTAAGAGAAGCATATAACATCTAGAAGGAAAACCCAGAGAACCCTCCAATAGGATTTTCAACTTTTGCATGTATTCAACCCGAACACTGTGTTTTCACTGGATCAGGGGGAACACACACGGTGTGTGTTTGCACTTATAATCAGAATGCTAAGCTCCAGTTCTATGCTATGGGTATCAAAGGGCTTGATTATAAAGATTTGATGGAAAAAAGTGTGTGTGACATCAGCAATAGAAACTGCATTATGCACAAATGTAGTTTATGCCCCAAAGAACAAGGAGTTACAGAGTTCCTAATAAACGTTGAAAATATACATGAGATAGAATATGACATGATTAAATATAAACAATGGGTTTCTACTGATCATTGCACTTTGGTGGAAAAAGTAGAATCAATTGGAGATTTTATTAGTTCTTTAAGCACAAAAAAGCAAATTTAATTCGTCATCATTATGTGGCCAAATCTCAAATAATTTTCTCAGAAGTTTAAAAAATAGTTTACCCTACAATGAAGCAATAGTTTTGTGATTTTTCAGAAAAATAATCTTTCATTGTACAACATGCAGCACAAGGTTTCCACTTGGAAAATAGTCAGGGCCGTTTCTAGCCATTAGGCGGCCCTAAGCAGTATACCCATTTGAGGCCCCACCCCTCCATCCACCAACTCACACCTTACTACATCACCTCAGCACACAAATACAAAAAATGACTGTGTCAATAAAAAACAATTATGAAACAATCTTAATGAAACATTTATGTCCAAAACAACAAATACTGTATATACTTTCAGAAGACACACAGAAAAAATACTCTTCATGAAATTCCTGAAAATTAGCTTATATTATGGCAATGCTACTGTAGAGGTTGGGGGTAAAATGGCATGTTGTCAAAAACAAGTGATCATAGCCTCATTTTGTGTGAAAATACATGAATATGAAGTTTTGAAAAGTTTTTTTGCTGAAAATTGTGTATACAAAAATTGCACCACAATTTACTGATTTTTAGCGTCAAAACAGCGTTAGGGGGGTCAAAATTATGATTTTTGGAAATACTCACTGTGTGCTTGGGAATGATTAGAGTTCTTGATATATATCTTTGGTAGCAAATAGAATTGTCATTTGTATTATATTTTTGATAAATTTATGCTAGAATTTTAGTCATGCTTGAGTGATTTTGGAGAAAAATTGGCCTGTTCGAGCTCAAAATCCAGACATTTTGTGGTTTTCCAATCATTTATTGACAGAAAATGCAAATTAAAAGCACACCGTTCTTATGACTGATTTTCTATTTCATTTTTTGCACTGCATGCTTGAAAGCTGTCACAATATCATTAATGTTAGTCAAGGCAAATCGGTTGATACTGGAATCAAACTTCCATTCACCTTCAACAACGACATCAAGAATTTGTTCGTGCTGAACTGTCTGAACGTCTTCTTGTGCTGGGTACCGCCACCACTTGTTCATGCCCTTCTTCTCACGGCATAAGTGGTCCAAAGTCATTGACTTGTCTGCAGTGAACTTGTTATAGGCAATGAACCAGTTGTACTCTCCATTTTTCTCTTCATCCTGCCAAATGACAGCACATAGATGATTCACCTCCAAGCACATGATTTTGTTGGTGGCAGGGGTGGTGGATGAAGACTTTGAAATAAGTTCCAGCGTTTGACAGTTAGATGCCAAGTTTGCAACTGTAGCAGTTGATACCTCATTGGCATTTGAGTCATCTTCACTCAGCAATATGAGGAGGTTCTCAAGTTTTTCATCGTGAGATATACTGTTTTGACAATATAATTCTGGGCGCTGCAGTTTGTCACTCTTGTGGGTGTGTGAATAGTATGCCATCTCAGTTTTCACTATAAATTCTGCTTGACTTGGCCTCATCTGAAGAGTTTGCATTAACTCTTCAGGTGTTGTACATGGCCCTGACCAAGTTTTGCAGTTTGTGAGAAGCTTTTTTGTGTGATCACTGGCATTTCTCTTTTTAGCCATTTTGAGCTCGATTTGAGCCTTTAGCTTTGTTTTTTGAGCGTTGTTCCAGCTTTTTTCTCGATCCAGTAACACTTTCGTGATTCTTTTATTGCTGCTTTGCACTGGGCCCTGCCATGCTTTATACAGGCACAAATCGTTTCTCAATGATTTAGCAGTGAATTTTTTGTTTCAACACTTTGCAGCTTTTGCTGCCCTCTTGTCGAACACAGCAAGATTGTTCGTTGGTAAACCCAAGAGTTGCGAGTCTGGCAAGCTGGAGATATCGCTTGCTTGTAAGCTTTGGTTTACATGTGCAAATCCATATTCTCTCCCACATTGAAGCTTAATGCCTTCAGCTGCTGCTACACACATTTTCTCAAGTATGTGGAGACTTAAGGCATCCTGCGGTTTCTGTACCTGTATGCCACGTACATTAATGACATATGCTTGGAGTGTGGATAGCTTTCCTTGGCAGAGCTCTTCATAAAGTCTAGGCAAAATGCAAACCAGGTCAGATTGTGTACTTATTTCTACCATGTGCAGAAATGGGAAAGTAACATGGTGGTTGAAGTAGGCCAGACATTGCAATTCTGTGTAGAAGAGCTCACTTGCCATGTACAAGCGGCAGGCTTCCGCAAGCTGGTTGCTGCTGTTGCTTTCATCCAGCTTGGCAAATCTCCGCTGTTGGTACCAGGGTTTCGGAGCCGGTAAAAAAACTTCTGGCTCCGACTCCGGCTCCGGAGCAGAAATTTTTTACAGTCTGGCTCCGGCTCTTTTATAGTAAATTCTGTTAATTATAAAATAAATATCTAGATTTATATAACTAATTGTCCAATTTAAAATATTGCACAAAAATATTTTATTATTAAATCACTTTAATACTCAAATTTTAAATTTCTTATGATTTTAAATTAGGCAAATATAATGATAGAATGAAGTTATTTAAATAACTAAAGGAAAATGATGAAAACTAAATGATATTAAATATTTATTAACAATGGTAGCTTATATAAATTAGAGAAACTTGCCTCCTAATTAGTTCAAAGTTCAAACTTAAGAATTCTCGTATGGAAAATAGTAACAATCAAACTTTCTGAGATAATATATGCATCTTTTTTTAAGTGTTGAAACTTGAAAGCTTCATGAAAGCCAACTTGGCTTGAAAAGAGCTGAATATTTCAAAAAATTCAGTTTTTAAATTTTTAATAGGTTATATTATTTACTTAAAAAGAGATTTTCTTTTAGTCAAAAAGTTTTGTAATTTAATTAACAAAAGCAATTCAACTAAAAGTCAAAAGTTCAAACTACTAATACATATTATAAAAGAAAATTTACAAAATCATTTACCCTACGCTTATAAAATCAATACTACTCCTTGGATTAACAAATGAAAACTAATGCAAAATTTGTTTTATTCTAGCTAAGGTATAATCAAACTAATTTTAAACATAAAATCAAGATATTCTTCTTGTAAATCTGTTTCCTTAAAATAATTGAAAATGAAAATTACTAAGTTTATTTATAATTTTTTTTTTTAAAACAAGATGGCCTCAATTATATTTTTTTTAAGTGTAACCTTAAATCAGACTTTATCTTTAAAGTTCAAACTACATATTAAAAAATTAAAAAGTTTGCAAATTCAATGATACATTTACAGTATCATAAATCATAATACTCCTTGTATTAAAAAATGAAAGCAAAATAATAACTTTTGCAGAAATTTTTACTAATGTAGCTAAGGTCGGAAACTAATTTTTAAACATAAAATCAAGATATTCTCCTTGTAAATCTGTTTCCATAAAAAAAATTATGAATTAAAATTATTTATCTAAGTTTACTTATAAACATTTGTTCTTAAAAATAACATAGCCTCAACAATATCTTCTTTCATACGTGCCCTTAAATCAGATTTTAAAATTTTCAGTGCTGAAAATAGCCGTTCAACACTGACTTGTGTTGAAGGCATAGCTACTAGAAGATTTGCAACATCTCTTATAACTTTAGGATACCTTTCTATTACTTGTTCAAGACAGTTTTGACGAACAGTCAAATTTTTCAATCTCAGGAAAAGATTCCTCAACTTGCAATTTGAGGGTACACATTGGACTGAGAGGTGGTATTAGTTCACTTTCTAAACGAGGACATTTTGATTTCTTACCATGTTGAATATCAATAATTTTTTCAAAATCAAACTCACTGACATCAGAAGTGGTGGAAGGAGATGATGAATTTGATGATGATGCAATAATCTCGGTTCCACATTCCTCTCTTAATAGAGAGACTTTATTTGAAAGGTCGAGGTTACTTTTCATTCTGATTGCTATATTGCATAGGGCATCCTTGGCTTTAACTACCTGTTCAGATGTTAATAAGCATCTATATCTAGGATCTATATAAACAGCAGCAAGCAATACTTCATTATCAAGTAAAATATTTTCTCTCCTTTCCATGGAACTTTTAATGTCATCAGCTATGGTGCCTTCTATCTTGGAAAGAAAATACATCAAAGATTTCCACTCTTTCAAAAATTGACCGGGAGTCAAATCTTCACTTTGAATTTTTTTTGTTACTATATATGGCTGGTACAGTACTCTTTCCAATCTTCTTGCTTGTTCCCACATTATTTCTGAAAGATTCACATTTGAATTTGCCATGTCCAAGAGTACAGGTTTTAATTCTAATAAGCGCTCTATCATTAAATAAGTGCTGCCCCATCGAGTAGGTTGATCTAAAATAGCAACCTTGCCTGCACATCTTTTAATTATTTCTTCCACTTTTGGGTTTCTTGCTGCTACTACAACCTGTCTCAACTTACCTATGAGAGAGGTAGCATGTTTATCTCTCAATCCATCGCAAATAGCAAGTTGCAAGGTATGTGCACCACAACGCATGTGGTTGATTCTGGAGAAGTGTGAAATTTCAGATACAATACTGTCAATTTCTTCTACAAGATGCCACTTCCTGAGTGTCTGTTGAATCATCATCATGTTCACCAAATGTTTGTATATCATCTTCTGAAGTTGCCTCTTGATTATCATTCAACTTCTCAACAGTTTTAATCATATTTGATGCATTACACTGGGCAACACGTATTTTATTGAATGATATCTGACACTTGATTCTAGGTAATTTGGGTGCGCTGAATACGAATTTTAACTCGGTTTGGCTCTATCAGGTCCTGATTCTTGTCGACAGCCTATGTGCCATTTTCCAGATTTTTCAAATTAGGACTAAAAAATTAAGCCGTGTTAAATTTTTTTTTCAAGTTTCATGAATACAAGCAGTTCAAACTACAGTAAAATTACATTATAACGATAGAAATGACTTAAAATAAAAAAACAAACATATGAAGCTTTCACTGTGGCAAAAATTTTCTTTTGTAAGACTTTCTAGCGTATTTGCTTGTTGATGGCAGGTCTCTTTTCAAGCACCAGCAGTAATCAGCCATCATGTGGGAATTCCAGCGGCCTTGGTACCGTTCCTCCATAATTTTGATATCTTGGTGGAATCTCTCCCCTTGTTCGTCACTTACATCACCTAAATTACTTGGAAATTGGTCAAGATGGCTATTCAAAAAATGCATTTTTATGCTCATATTGCAACCTAACTCTTTGTAGTCCCTTAAAAGTTTTTTTATGATTTCTTCGTAGTTATCTGCCCTATAATTGCCTAAAAAGTTTTCTATCAAGTCCACGAATGAGAACCAGCCATTTTTTTCGCGTTCATTCATGACATTAGGAAAATTGCTGTCTTTAATCATTGTTCTTATTTGTGGACCGTCAAAAATTCCCGCCTTGATTTTTTCATAACTTAAACTTGGAAATTTTGAAGTTATGTATTTGAAACACTCGCCGTTCGTATCTAAAGCTTTTACATATTGTTTAATGAGGCCTAGTTTTTATGCAGAGGAGGAAATATGATTTTATCTCTGCTCACTAAAGGTGGATTAATTACGTTTTTCTCCGACAGTAAGTGATGTTCGTGCTGGCCAGATTTGTTTGAAATAATGTTCTTCCTTGGCTCTGCTGTCCCATAAGCAAAGGAAGCAGGGATATTTAGTATACCCTCCTTGTTGTCCTAGCAGAAAATTAACCATTTTTAAGGCAACACATATGATCCACTCGTGCTCCCTATATTTGATAAGATTTAAAACCTTTTCTATATGTTCATACTTTTCTTTTAATTTTGTTGAGTGCCCAATCGGTATCGAGCCGTATAGATTGCCATTATGCAACAACACACACTTAAGACTTCTTTTCGAACTGTCTAAAAACAAGCGCCAATCATTTGCATCGTAAGACTCAACCCCCATCTTCTTTAACAAACCAACTATGTCACAGCAATATACTAAACTATCCTCTGTTCTAAAATATTTAACAAGTTCTTCTCTTTTTCTGTAAAATGAAATGTATGTGTTTGAAGTAAGCAAGTTTTTCTCTTTAAGTCTTGAAGCTAAAATTTCTGCAGCCTTTTTTGGCAAATTTAGATCCCTTACAAGATCATTCAACTCGGCCTGGTTAAACTTTTGCGGATTGTTTTGACTTTCAAATACGCTGGGGTCAAAATCGGTGTCTGACTCCTCAAAGTGCATAACAATATTTTCAGGAACATCTTCAACTAATTCTTGAGTTGGCAGACCCTTAAATTTTGGAATGGGGATCTCATTTGAATGTAGCACAGGTCGTATCGCGGTTTCGAAATTTGGGTACTCGATACAATGTTTATTTTTCTTAGTGAAGCCCGAAGTCTTGACAAAGCAAAGGTAGCAATCGGTCTCGTGGTTAGTAGGCTCTCGCCACACCTGATATGGAAAAAAATTGTAAAGCGTTAACAAAAGCGACGAGAGACTTGTTTTTATGAATTTTATCAAAAGTTATCACCCAAACATTTAACATTTCTATGTGTTTCAACCTTATGCAATATTTGAGATTCTTATAAACATTTTCTGTAAATTTTTGTTTATGTACCTAAGTTACAATTACATTTAGGTAAGTTACAGTATACTAGTGATTAAATTACGTAGTTTTATGAAATCATAAACTTACCATCGGAACTCCAAAAGGTATTTTTGAATCCGAACCCTTCGTCCAATGTCGCAGTCTTTCAATGCATATAGTGCAGGCTTTATGTGGAGCCCACGATTTATCTTGGTCCCCCAGTTTTATACCAAAATAAGCTAAGTAAGCTCTTTTTACGAAGTCAGTTATATTTGCTCGTTGATGTGGAAGTGTAAAATTTCCACATATATAACAGAAGGAATCAGGGTTGTTTTTGCATTTGAACTTTCTAGTGCTTGATGACATATTGCTTGGATGTTCTGCCAATTTGTAAAGGTATTTAAAGCCCTTAATTCATATAAATTTAAGAAAATCTGAAATATAAACACAAAAATTAGTTTAAATAGGTACTTATGAAACAGGTACTTACAATCTATGAAATTAAACTAGAAACACGGATGAGTAGGTACAATATAAATTATGTCTAATTAAATCAACTATATTAAATCACGATGACAAAATTACTCACTAAATCATATGCTAATTCAAAATTATGTTAATGCCCAAACTTAATTAACTAACTCGACTGACTGATTGAATTGACTGATTAACTCTGGAAACGAGTCGCTTTTATATATTTTAGTTGTCCCTCTAGAATACTCTACAGAGAACAGGAACGCTCGAGAAAATTTTAGAATTCTATGATATTTTTAGCTTAATTTACTAATATTAAAATGGGTTAAAAATGACAAAATTAAAAATATTTTTAGGGTGTTACATATAAAAATATACATAATACAACAATACCATAACAGGTACAAATACCTAGATAAAAACCTAGTTGCATAATGTGTAACTGCAAAAAGACAGCGAGTATTGAGAAAAAAACCTTTTTATGAATACGACGAAAGAGGAGGGGTGTTGAGCAAAATCAGGACCTGATAGAGCAAAACCGAGTAAAAATTCGTGCTCAGCGCACCCAAATTACCTAGAACTAACTGTCAAATCTAATTCAATAGACAAAAAGTTGAAATTTGTTCCCCAGTGTTATCACTGACAATGCAGAGCACAAATTCTTTCGGTATGCCGTACTCTTCCAGAGTTCTCATAATTAGATCATGCAGGTAGTCACTAGTTTGCTGAGCATGTGTATCTTTTACTGCTATAGTGCGGGTGAGGATTTTATTATCATCATCAATAAATCGGACATTGATGGCAAAATAATGTGTCCGTATTCGTGTGCAACCATCAACTTTTAAATATATGAAGTGCCCTTTTAATTGCTCTTTGAGAGCAAATTTTTCTTCTTTTGATTTTTCTATCACTAAATGATGGATATTGTCTTTATCTAAACTAATCTTCAATTTCTGAGCCATTTCTTCTAGTAGACTGCGCATTAGGGTGGATCGATTTTACATTTTTTTCGATTTCCATATTCTAATAGAGACAAAAACTTGCGCATGCATGAGAAAATAGCCTCTGCAAAATCTTAGCTTAATAGGTAATCATCATCTGCCCCCCGGCAGAGCGATGAAAATCATATTTTAGTAGTGAAAAACGTATTTTTAAACCTTAGCCTAGAGTTATAAAATTTTGCGTGTGTGTTATTTCATGCCTAAGCAACGATATAAATGCTATGGGAAATATATAAATGCATTATTTAAGACAAAGAGCCGATCTGAAAATATGTATAATATACATATTTTCAGATCGGCTCTTTGTCTTAAATAATGCATTTATATTTCCCATAGCATTTATATCGTTGCTTAGGCATGAAATAACACACACGCAAAATTTTATAACTCTAGGCTAGGGTTTAAAAATACGTTTTTCACTACTAAAATATGAGTTTCATCGCTCTGCCGGGGGCAGAAGATGATTACCTATTAAGCTAAGATTTTGCAGAGGCTATTTTCTCATGCATGCGCAAGTTTTTGTCTATTAGAATATGGAAATCGAAAAAAATGTAAAATCGATCCACCCTACTGCGCATAGCTGGCTTTTCAAACATAGATAGAGGCATAGAATCTTTAACAACTAACTCAATTATGCTATTTTTAAAATTATCTATAGTCATTGAGATAGACTTTTTGAGACATCAAAAATTTAGTAATGTTTTGCTGGTTTGCTTTAGTTTTTGAACTGGCAGAAGTACTGGGTCTTGAAAGCTCAAGCATTTGCTTCTTTTCTTCCATCATTTTTGATATTTCAGGATGTAATCGACTCAAGTGTCTTTTCAAATTATATGCTCTTGAGGAGACATCAGGCTTTTTGCTTTGAGGCTTGGTAATTTTAGTTCCACACGTTGAAATATTTCCCGAAGCATCAGAAACTTCACAAATACAAACAGTGTTTCTTATCTGAACTTTCAGTAAAATACTTGAATATATCAGACTTCTTTATTGAATCTCTATCCATTATGAAGGGTCATAGACTGATAATTATAATTAAAGAATCAAGTACAAATTACAAAGAATCTGAAAAAAAAGAAATTTAGCAATACAAGATAATTGACCTAAAAATAAAAATAGTTCAATCCAAGTCAGAAGGACCAACCTTACTAGGTATGTATCTAGGTAGTTACCTACTTAGATAAATAGTTAGTACCTACCTACCTAAGGTCTCCACTGCCATAAAAAATTTTTTACCTATATAATTAAGTGTTGTTAAGACAAATCTTCCCAAATATTTAATGGTTAAAAAATGGAAATTTGCAGATTATTCCTGCAACTCCCACACCTCCATAAAATCCAAGAATCCTATGGTACCATTTTTCGTAATATATTACAAGAATTATAATTTGCAACTAAACCTATATTTAACAAATAACAATTTAGGTAGCAATATATCGCCTGGAGCCAGACCATGGAGCCGTATTTTCAAGGTTTCTGGCTCCGGCTCCGGCTCTAGGTAAGCAAAATTCACTGGCTCCACCGACTCCGGCTCTGGCTCCGAAACCCTGGTTGGTACAGAAACATACGCTTCGCACAGCCTTCTCTTTCGCATATATAATCAAACTCATCTGCTAATGAGCATGCCTTGCCTGATTTGTCTCTTGAGATGAGTGTGACAAAAGCAGTGATCCCGCATTCGACAGTGGTCTTTTTCCCTCAAAAAAAGATTTCAGCGAAGGATTGATGTTCTCAAATGTCTCTCTTTGTTTCACAGAGACCTCAATCTTGCTGAGTACATCCAAATTTGTCGCATCAAGTTTTTCCACAGTGTCGCTCTTGCATAGAAGATGGATGGGCTGATAGTTGCTCTGAATCGCTGCTGCAATGCATTCGGTGATCCTCAAGTTTTTTGCAACAGCATCAGTCATAAATGAGTCAATTTTTTCCCACAGATTGTTTATTGTCACTTCCCTATCAGTCTTGATTGATGCTGCATTTGCCAGTTGTCAGGCTTTCGATTAGTAAGTCAGAAATTTGCTGACGATCTTCATAGGCAAAGAACATTGGTCTTAGCACAAACTCAGTACCATCAGAGAAGTTCAACAAAATGGCCAGCCATTCACCATCAATGCTGTTTCGGGATGTTGTATCATAATGAAGTACTGACTTAACAGACAAAGGTTTGTTAAGTAGATACATTGAAGCATCTCTTTCAACTTGCGATGCTTGCATTTGCTTGTAATCTGATATTGTTCTGGAGGAAGGGATCACATACAAATAGTTCTTGTATTCTGAAACAGTTAAGGGTATACGAGACTTCTTTTCTGGTGGTTCTTGACCATCTTCAAGCGTATCTACACTTTCCATGGAAACATCTTCTGTTGGATTACTTAAATACAGCTCATGATTGTACAAATACTTGCAAACAATTTGTACAGCAAGTCGAGAAGTTTCAACTGAAATTCCACACATTGTAGATAGGTTAGCACACACACATTTGATTTCATCTGTGCACACTTTAATATTTTTCCTCAGTTTTGGTCGATTCACAAATATGTCATCTGTTTGTGTGGTGGCTGAAACCATTGTCATGATTGAACGAACTAGCCCGGAGCAATTCAAACTTTGATAAGTTCCAGCTGAAGGTGAGTGATTGTCATCTTGGTCATCCTCATTCGAATGAACATCAGCCATTGCAAAATCAATCTCAGCTGCTACCCTTTGTTCTTGTTCTAATTGTGCCATGTGTAATTGAGCCTTTTCCTATATGTATTCAATGTCAATTTCTTCACTGATTCGTGCTATTCGAGTGGATTTTTGATCTTCATAGAATGCTTTTTCATCGCCAGTAAGTTCTTCAGTTTGTTTTCCAATGTCCAAAAGGCTATCTGGACATATCCCTGCGAAATAGAATGATGGTGTAAGTATGTTTGTATAGAAAGAGATAAGCTAGGCTTATTTACTGCACATTGTTAAATTTCTCACCAGATCCTGCTTTAGGTGTGAAACTTCTCCACGCTTTATTTAGTTGTCACAAGGATTTAGGTTCACTTGGACCCAGATTTTTCTTCTTCCCTTTTTTGCAATGGGCTATAAAAACAAATAATAATTAATAATAAATAATATAGTGATGAAGTGATCCTACTTTATTACCAGCGAAACATAAGAAAGGAAAATAGAATGTACCTCGGATCAATGTTCCCTCTAATTTTTTTTAGTCCGTGTGCGCAAGAAATTTTCGTTGTGAGTATATTTAGATTCATGGTGAAAACTTTTCTGAGCGCTATTATCTTCAAAATTAAATATATATAAATATTAAATACTTAATAAATATTATTTCCATAAGGTGATAGCTTGATCATTACGGTACTATTAAATGGATATTAAAAAAATGTTTACAATATTATATATTCTTAAAAAAAGAAAACATTTTATCCATTCTAAAAATATGAATAAAATAAAAAATAGTAAAATAAAATTCGCCAAAATAAAGAAATAAAATAAAAATAACATTAATTGAAAATGACTATTTTAGTTATCATTTCTCAAAACAATTTTTAGCATTTAGCAATTTAAAATAGACTATCAAGATTAATACATAATTTTATCCATTCACAAAATAGGAATAAAATAAAAAATAATCAAAATAACATTAAATGAAAATGCCTTTCATTTAAGTATGATTACGATTTCTCCCTATGATCTTTAGCATTTGCCCATTCCAAATAAACTCTATGAAGATTAATACATCCGTCATCATTCAGGTAACTTTTAATTAGCATGAGCGTGTCCAAATGATTTTCTTTCAAGCAGTTTCTTAATTTGTTCTTTATAGAATTCATTAAACTGAAATTTTTGAAATTACTTCATTTACTGTCGTGACTCATGATACGCTTGAGCCTGTGCGCATTTTATTTTGCTGTGTGCGCGGGTTTCACAAGCGCACACCTTAGAGGGAACATTGCCTCGGATGTAGACTTGTGAGTGATAAATCTCAACCAATTTTGTCAGTTTTCTTTTAATAGAATTTATAGTCAGAACATGTTCTTCACCAAATGACTTGATCCAGATTTGTCGTAGAGCTACACTGCATGCATGAATTGTTGCACTCCTACAATAAAAAAGACAGTCATGAGCTTTAGTTATTAACATATCAATATTGCACTTACGTTGTAAGACCATATAGACTTCAAAAACTTACATTTTTGAGCTTTTTGGTTGTGTCGCCTCTGAAAATATTGCGATTGCTGCATCATACCAAGTAGGTAGCTTGTCACCAAAAATGAACACTAGCTTTTGTGCCATTGCTAGGCGTGGTTGCTACTGATCGGCTGATTTTAAAGCGTTGCTTTTCCAAACTTTTATCACATTATTTCACAAAAAGTGCTAAAAGTAAAATAATCACTAATTTCTGTATTCTAAACAAAAAAGATAGAATAAATATGTAAATTATCTGAAATATAGAAATGTACAAAGGTTAATATCTCATGTGAAGAGCAGCAGAACATTCAATAATATGTTATTAAATAAGTTTTTATGTTATAAGACTTAGTTTTGAAGCGGTTTAGCTATAAAATTGCAAACATACTAAAAAATGGTGGTTTTCGAGTAGATTTGAGTGCAATTTTTGTATATAAGCCAAAACTAATTTTTTTGCTTGAATCATGTTATTGGCATGAAAAGCTGTCATTTGAGGCTATGATCACTCAAATCTGAGCACATGACCCTCAGACCCCCCTCTACCCCCTACCTCTAATGCTAGTTAACATTTTTTCTTTTTGAAAACTCTTGTCTGGACAAATAGTTCCTTGATTTCTCCTGAATACTTGACCCCCCCCCCCCCATAAAGCTAAGCATTTGTTTATCAGTTTATTCCTGTTCTAAGCAGGGCTGTGGAGTCTGAGTCGGTAAAAATATACCGACTCCGACCTCAATATAAAATCTTAAGAAAATACTATTTTAAGTATAAATAGTAAATATAAATCAAATATATTTATTATTTATACTTATCAGTATTAACCCTTACTTTTTTCAGGAAATATTTTTATAATTGTGATACTGATAACTTCATAAGTTTAATTTCAAATTACAGTATTGATAAAATTATTTGTTCTAAACTTCAATGCACAATGGCAAAGAGACTTCCAATGAAATCAGCTGTGTTTGAACACTTTACAATCACTAAAGATGGAAAGGAGTCGGAGTTGGACATTTGAAAAATAGAAGAGTCCGAGTTGGAGGTTTTGTGTACCGACTCCACAGCCCTGGTTCCAAGCTGTTTTAGAACTTACTCTAAGTAAAGGTTTATTGGCCCTAAATCTGATCAATAGGTGTTACAAACTAGAATGTTGCTGCTTGCATTCTAGAACCTGGGACTGCACATGCGGAAGATCCATAACTCTTCCCCTGGCACAAGTTCTTGGAGGGGAAACTATGCTTGATGCTGTTAATGCTTCTTGGATAGCCCTACTTGAAAGCTGACATTTAATCTCTCAAAACCTCTCTAGATCGTCTTCTATTCTGCTTTATAAACTCTGTAGTTTCAGCAATTATATTTTTACATGGAAATAAATTCTGTGGTAAAAGACTAGAATCAAAACCAGAAAAGGCACTTGAGACTTGCAGCTTGAGTCTCTAAAAGCTCAAAAACCTCCTTTGTCTTCCTGCAAGTAGTCAGTTGTAGAGTTAAGAACAGCAACTACTGGGGAAAGTTCATGCTTTGAATGTTTTGCTCCATTTATACCTCTGAACTGCTAGATTCTAGATCAGGCACAGGGGACTCCGAGTCAGCTGGAATAGACTCAGACATCTGGTTATCAGAATCAGTTTCCTGAACTTGATCCTGTGCTGCATCATCCAAATTGTCAACCATTGGTTGAAACTCAATAACTGGAAAACTTCCTTCTAGAGTTATCTCACTAAGTTCCAAGGAACAATTATCCCATTCCAAAGATTGTCTAGAAATATTTGAATTTCCATTATCACTTGAGTCTAATAAATCCTTAAAAGTAACTGGAGGACCAACTAAACCTGCTCATTTTAAAATCTATTTAACTGGGGGGTAAACCAGTTTCTCATACTCCATATCTGAGTCAATGTCCCTATCACTAAGACTAGAACTGGACAAATCCTGAAGGCTGAACAATCCACTGGAACTGGAATATGATGACAATGATTCATCTGAATTGTCTGAGGATTCATCATCTGACTCGCTAGATGAATCAAGCAACACATCCCAAGTATTAACTGGAGCACAGATTGCATTGTAGACTACTGGTTCTTGATCTGGATAACCACTAGATTTTATATTTGAAATTAGCTCTGGATTTACCAGCTTAGAATAGCTGGGATGTGATTTTATATACTGCAGGGGTTCTTTCCACCTCTTAAGCTGGGTGTGATGAGCTCGAATTCCTTGGTTGTTAGTTTGTCCAAGAGGTGAAAGAACGTAACCATTTGGTTCCACCCTTAATGCCTTGAAAGGACCTTCATACCTACCCCTAAATTTGTTGGATGCCAGATACCCTTTAAGAATGGCTTTCTTGACTACTAATTGCCCTTTCTGGAAAGAACAAAAGTTACGATGACCTGGAGTCCATTGTTCTTGAGTCTGAACTGGAATGATGGGTAAAACTGGTTCAGGATGTGTTTCATCCAACAAGAACTTGGCAGGAGACATCCCAAGTTCAGAATGAATAGTTGTATTATACGTCATGACAGCCCTTGTTAAAGACAAGTCCCAGGAACCTGGACTTTGTCAAATTCCTTAGAAATTCACTGATGGTCCTATTAACTCTTTCTACTGCCCCATTACTTGAAGGTTTATAGGGGGTAGTCAATACATGGTGGATACCTTTCTCTTGTAAAACTCTTTCAAATGCCTGACTTTGGAACTCTGGACCATTGTCTGTAAGCAAGCAATATGGCTTCCTAGGCAAAGCAGGAAATACTCTATGCTCAAAAGCACTAGCTACTTTTCTAGAAGCTTTATTCCTAATAGGAATGGCAACCACCCACTTTGGAAAGTGTTCTACAACCACTAAACATCCCATATGACCTCTTGAGGTACATGGAAACTGGACTAGATCTGCTGCTACCAACTTGAATGGTGATTGGGTTACAATCCTTAGCATGGGAGATGCCACTACTTGAGCTGAAACTTTGGTTAATTGACACTGCGAGCATGAAGCTACATCATCACTAGCTACCTTAGTTGCTCACTTGGGACACTACTTGGAGGACATCCAAGGAATCTCTTAGCAAGTACACTTAAAAGCTTGTACTTTTCTTGGTTGTCTCCACCATGCTAAAGAGTTTTCATCTTGGGCAATTCTTTTCTCTTTATGGTATTCTTGAACAAATTTGAATTTCTGCCGATTGCTGTTTCTGCTTCTTCGTCACTGTTTGAGGCGGCCAGTAGCGACGTCATGGACTCAATGATTGAGGCAGCTTTTGAATTTGATGGTGAAGACACAGATGTACTGGTGCGCATTCTCTTCTCCATTGGTTCTTCAGATTGTGCCTTAGCCAGGTCATCGCAAAGTTGCGCTACTTTTTCTTGGACAGGCTTGGTGATAGCAGTACTGGAGAACATCTTTGCTTTGTACTTGGGGTCTAAGTAAGTGGCCAAAGCATAGGAGTCATTGGTCTCGATTTCAGCGAATCTTCTTTCTACTTCATTGTACATAATTTCTCTCATTGTTCTGACTTCAACATCTCTATTTTCTGGTTTTAACACGTTCTTCAATGAGGCTATCAGAGGAATGACATCTGATATGGAAGATGCTGAGCTACTGAGTTTCCTCGTGATTTCGTCAAAAGGCTTGAGAATATTCGTGCAGCTAGATAGTAGAGCGAAATCAACATTCGATAGTAGTTGTATTTTGGAATTCGCAGTGCTATATAAGCTTAGTGGGTCCTTCAACTGAACAGCTCTTTCCATCATGTGCAGAGTACTGTTCCATCTTGTGGCAACATCATGAATCATTCCCAATTTCGGTAAATCCAAATAAGTCTGAATCTTCAGTTCATCCTTTGCTGCAATGGAGTGATTGAAATGTGTCGCAATTGAATGGTTTTCACCAGCAAATTCTGAGCATTTTCTTGAGTGGACAAGCCTGATTTTACAACAAGCTGTAGCTTGTGGGCAGTACAATCAATGTTGTTGATGCCTGACAGATCCATCGCTTTCTTCATGTTTGCAGCGCCATCACACATCACCGCATTAACAGATGAATGAGGAATTTTCCATTTTTCGAGCATTGGTCAAACTTTTCCGATATATATGCACTGGTGTGCCGTTCATCCAAAGTTTCAGTGCTGAGCATCAAATTCGTCCTCTTGTATTCATTATCCACCCCATGGCAGGTCAGCGAAAGGAAGCTTACTCCAGCAGATGTGTCAGACCATGTATCAGTTGTAAAGGATACCAATGATTCCTTGATTTCATCCACAATATCTTGAATCTTCCTGGTTACACCTTGGTACATGCTGTTGCATATTAGATCAGTGTAAAATTGTCATTGCTTGATCTTGTATCGTGGAGCAGCTTCTGCCATAAGCTGCATGAAACCGACATCTTCTAAGTGACTAAATGGCAAATCATCCATTACTAGCATTTCTGCGATGCGGTAGTCATACGTCTTAGATTTTTGATTGTCATCACTCCAAGGCTTTCAATTTCTGGTAGCAACTTTCAATTGTTTGAAATCCGAGATTTTTGTGTCTAATGTCAGACATCGTCTTTTGTAATGGCGTTAGTTTGTTCTTTCTTTGAATCTTCTTTAGCTTCGTTTTCAGCATCACTCAGTTCTTTAAATTCTTTTGGATGAATTGAATACAGATGATTTCTCATGTTTGATGTGGTTCGTTCCTTTCAAGAGTAGTTGCATTGGCATAACAAGCACTTCGCAGTATCATCAGCATTCTTTGAGAAAAATTTCCAAACTGTTGATTTTCTCATGAAGTTGAGAGTGATGGTGTGAAAACAACTGTAGATGACAAAGTTAATATTTGAAATTTTGAATAATGATACGACTGAAGATGTATTGCACTTACTGTGACAGAACGGAGGGTAAAGTAAAAACCTGCATGTCACGAGTCAGGTCGCTACAGAATTGCCAAATTTTTGTGAAAATTATGTTTATTTTATTAATGCTTATAGCAAAAAAAATTATTCAATTTTTTACAATGATTTTTTTCACATGATGTCACTAGTACTTAAACTTACTCAGGAAAATAATAATACCAATATCTGTTAAAATAAGAGAGATATGAGCATTATTATGAAAAATAAAGCACTTGAACAAAAAAATACTTCTGCTATTTACACGTTAAAAACATTTCTAAATTGAATTTTGTAAAACTTTATATTGTCTTAAAGAAATTTCCTCTGCGTCAGTATAAGTTTTATTTTAGAAATATAATTTGATGAATACGGAAATGGCATTCAACTTTTTTCAATAAACACAGATTTCATTCTCGAAAGAGAAAGAGAAAGGACTATGGAATAATTATAATGGTGATTTTGACTTTGCAATGTCATATACAGTAAACTCTCAAAAATCAGAGTGTCTGAAATCCGGACCACTTGAGAATTGAAAGTTCATAGTTAGACATAATAAAGCAACATGAGAGAAGTGAAGGTGCGAACTACATTGCAAGAGCGCTAGGCTTAAGTCAGTTTACCATCTCAACCATTTTTAAAAATGCTCCTGCATTGAAGGCCGCAGCTGAAAATGTGTGTTCCGTTCTCCGCAATTCTCAGCCCCGCAGATTTGCATTCAAAAAATGTGAATATGAATCTAAAATTTTTGCGGAGGCTCTGCGGTTGTGAATGCAAAGCTTCGCTACATCACTATTCCAGACTAATGAATCATTTTCCACTGTAATTTCTTGAATATATTGCTTAAACCTTTCCAACTGTTTAGTTTAATAACTCTTTGGAGTTCCTCGATTAATATGGTACTTGAGAGTAGAATCTTTCTTTTGCAACGAGATAATCTTGAAATCATTAAACAAAGGTTGACATTTGGTGGTTCCCACTACCGTACCATACATTCTGAAGTAATGTCCTCATCATGAGGGAACTGGAATATTGGCAAGGGTTTTAAAGCCTCAACCACTTTACCTTGGTACCAAAGATAGTTTCTTGAAAAATCTAACTCCAAAGGAGCAAGTGAAAAGAAATTTGTACCTAGCACAAAATAGTATGGAAAAGTTATCTGTAACTATGGTAAAGGGATGGTTCTGGATAACCACTTCAGAACCAATGGACACCGTGAGCTTGATATACTTGGTTACCATAGTCTGTTTGGCTCCAATACCCTGGACTCCAACCATTAATTCACTAGAATAGTTATCTTCTGAAGACACAGCTGCTCCCAGGCAAAATCAGAAATGAAGCTAATTTCTGCACCCAAATCTAACAACCCACAAAATGTCTTGCTTGACACTTTACTAGAACTACTGAACTAGACAAGGATGAGTGGGCACAACTGACACAAACCCTAAACCCTAAATTCATTTCTGACTGGAAGTATCGTGAATCTTAAACAAGTTCTGCAGTTGGATATTCACTAGTGTCCTGCTCTACTTCTAGACACTCAATTATATGTAAATTGCACTTGAAATTCTCTGTCTCAATTAACAGGTTATAATGAACTCCACCTAGACCAGGGGTGGGGAACCCTTGGCATGCGTGCCAAACGTGGCACGTGAACGACTTTTTTCTGGCACGTGATTCCCCGGGCTCACCTTAAAAAAAATTAAATAAATAAATATCCAAATTCTTCGCTGAGTTTTATATTTTAACTTAATGAAATACAATTTTATTAAGTAGAGCAATATCAAATAAAAATGCAATAAAGAAACAAAAACTGACAACCGTTTTAGTAATAATAAGTAATAAGAAAATGAAACAAACATTGTGCTTTAGTCAAGTAAAACGATTATGAGATTGGGCACTGTAATGTATTGGGAAAACTTGAAAAAACTTATGGCTGATTGATCTGATATATAAAAAACAAAAAAAAATCAGAATTATTGTTTACTCTTTTGCTGATGTTAAAAATTGCATTTTTAAATTGTGTGGCTGTATATGGCAGCTATAATTACACTTAAAGGCTAATAAAAAATATCCACGCTATCAACAGGGTAGAACAACCTTCAAGTAAAAATTCTGTCACTAAATTTTATATTTATTCAATTCTTACATGACTTACAATAATCACTCTTACAATATTCTTTGATTTTACCGCTCCAGTGTAATTTTTGATTATTTGAAAAGGTTCTCCCAATACTTAAAAGGCACCAAATAATAATAATATGTTCCCCAAAATTTTGGTTGGCACACGAGAAAATTTTGCATCAAAGATTTGTCGATTTTGGCACGCTCACTTAAAAAGGTTGCCCACCCCTGACCTAGACACTGTAGATGGACTCATTCTCTAGATTCCTCATCAATTCTTTTCCCACACTGGTAAATCAGTGGTTTGTTAGTGCCAAAATGCACTAAAACATCAACATGATACAAGTTACAAAATGCCAATAACACCTCTGGAGAAGTAACCTGACCTGGAAGTTTCATTAAATTCAACCTTTTCTTTACTGTGGCATTCATCTTGATGCCATATTTAGCTGGATTTTGAATAACTGCCTCAACAAGCTGCTGTTGCAACTGTAAACAAGAATCAGGGGAATTCCTTTCTAGGCAAATTTCCACAGCATGCCACAAACATTTCCACCATGGCATCACCACCACCATCAGGCTTGAAAGAAATCAACAATCCCTTGGGCAGGGCTTCTGGAATTCCACTATCAGTTTGTTCAATGGTATGGCAATGTTCCCTCAAAAGGGCATCTGCTGCTAGATAATCCTTACCTGGAGTATACCTCAATTCAAAATAAAAATCAGCTAGATGTTCTAGCAAGTCTTTGGTTAACCAACCTTATGTTATGTAAATACTAGAGAGCTTGATGATCAGTGTTTAGAATAAAAGGAACCCCATACAAAAAAGCTCTAAAAGTTTTGACTCCCTAATGCATAGCAGCCAATTTTCGTTCTGTTACTGAATATGCTCATTGGGACTTAGAAAATGTCATGGAGGCATAGGTTATAACATGGGCTTGACCATTCTGTTCTTGAGTTAAACAAGCCCCTGCACCAGTGCCAGATGCATCAACTCAAAGATTGATTTTTTCTGCATTCTCACTATAATCTGGAAAAACCAGTTCAATTTCTTTTTGCATTTCTGATTTAAGGGCCTCAAAAGCTTGCTCCATTTCTGGAGTCCACTGAAGTAAAGAAGAACTAGGCTGACCTTTAATTTCTGAGAGGTTTAGCAATACTTGAACAATGTGGAAGAAACTTCCTCTGGAAATTCACCAAACCAAGGAACTCTCTCAATTCTCAAATATTGTTGGGCTTTGAAAAATTCTTGACTTTTTCAACATATGTGGGTGATTTTGTTAACCCCTTTTCACTGACAATGTGCCCAAGGAATGAAATGCTGGACTTGAACCAATTACACTTTGAGGGCTTGATTTTTATACCATGTTCCTGAACTTTAAGAACACTACTAACTGGAGATGGGCCTCAAAAGTCTTTTCCATGATTAAAATATCATCAATATAGACAATTACATTTTTCCTTGAAAAATTTGTAAGAACCTCCTGCATTTCTCTCTGGAAAGCTGCTGGAGCATTTTTCTGGCCAAAGCTCAATTTGTTAAACCTCCAGTGCCCAGAGGGAGTGGAAAATGCAGTATAGTCTCTACATGATTCCTGAATTGGCATCTGATAATAACCTCGGACTAAGTCCAAGGTTGTAAAGATCTTGACACCATGTAAACTATAGACTGCATCTGTAAGATTTTCCATTGGAAATCTGTCAGGCTTTGTAACTTTAGTTTCCTGTAGTCCACACACAAATATATGGACCCATCTGGCTTTGTAATAGGCACTACTGGAGCACTCCATGGTGAATTGTTGGCTGAATGATACCTAACTTATGGAGTTCTTGACATTGATTTTCCACTGCCTGGGCCACTGGTTCTGGAAGTTTTTGAGGTCTCTGATAAATTGGAGTCTCATCATATAATTCTATCCTGTGGGCAGTCATGTATGCTTCTACATCAGAATCTCATTGACTTACAACAGTTTTATATTTCTGGAGCACTTGATACACTTTACTTTTCTGATTATCATAATATCCCCTAGATCAATTTCTTGATACATTTGTTCATCAGTCCACTCTTGTATACCCAACTGAGGGCTTTAATCTTCCTCATCACTATTTACTTGATCAGCACCCATGCTTCATAAAACCCCTATCAACAGTATCTGGATTGCACCTTTCACTGTCCTCATCAATATACATTTTTACAATAGAATACAAATAACCTAGTACATCCCCCTTCTTGATTTTACCTAGAGGCTTCCCTTGACTACTTAACAGAACTGAGGGATTCTCTAAGTTAATTATTCCTGGAACTCCTGAAACTTTTTCCTTTAAATGACTGCTCTTGATTCTACCATCATAGAACAATGACTGTGGGTTACTTGAACAATGACAACTAGAACTCTGTAAGGAGTTACTCAGTTCTATATGTTCCCAACAGATGGGGACTTGAATTAGCCCGCAATCATTGCTATGCATATTCTGAGCAGCCAGACATTGAACTGCATACATATATTTCATACATTGCCTATTTCTGGTTCCTAAATAAATATGCCAACTTGAATCATCCCCAAATCTACTTTAAATTCTTCTATTAAATAAATCTATTCTTAACCCATTTTGTAATAAAAAATCCTGTCCCAGAAATATCAAATAATCCTTATCCAAACTCTCAATAACAGAACCCGCATGGTATTAGGAGAATATTGCGAGTGCTAATTTCTAGATTCACCTTACCTACTGGGTAGAAAACAGAATCTTTCCTTATTCCTCAAATAATACACGAGGGAGCTGGTTTTATGGGTAATACCAACTTGGCAGTAACTAGATTAACCTGAGCCCCTGTATCTACTAGAGCCTTGACCTTTTTGGATTCCACTACAACATCCAAAATCATAAAATCAGATGGTTCAAGTTCCACAAACTGAACCTTTCTGATCTCAATCTTATCAATACCTGGGTGTGACTCATTTGTTTCTTGAGAAACCAAGCCAGAAACCTGATCTAGAAAATGCTTAGCATTCAACTGCTCACCATCATCTATGGGTCTGGTAACTTGCTCCACCTGGATATCATGATTAGGGGCAGTGTCTGTGTTTCCTAGAACTTGATTAATATCACTGTTAATGTTTGAGTGGTGTCCATGATTGTGTTCAGGGACTAAATCTATTTGAGTCTCCAGAGTCTCCCTGACAACCCCAGAGATACATAGTTTCCCTGACTAGAAGCTGGGACTGGACTGTTCTCTTCATTAGACCCAGGTGTCCTACTTGGGATTCTAGACTGGGAAGGCCTATGACTAGGACAAAACATTCCTGGATGACTACCATTACATGTAGAGCAAGAATACTCCCCAGATTGTTGATTACCATTATTTCTTCTTGATCTAATTTGTGGATAATCTTTAACAAAATGTTCTAGACAACCACAAGCCAAACACACACCTAATTTTCTTCAACAGATTTCCTCAGTACAGTCGACCTTCGACTTACGTTGTCACCGTCTTACGTAATTTTGAGTTACGAGAAGTCTCCTATTGAGTGTAATTGATTCATCTTACGTAATTATTTTGTGTTGCATAATAGCTGAGTAATTGCAAATGCAGTGCGTAACCACTCACTGGCAGGATGCTGGGTATTTCATGTTATTTCATTGTTATTTTTACTGTGCATTATATAACTCTCCAATGTAAGTCTAAATTAATTTTTTATTAATTTTTAATATGTATTTTCTTTTACAGATGGTGTTTTTTAATAATAATTATTAATTACCATTATAATTGTTTATATACACTGTTTTTATCAAAATTTAATTATTTTATTTTCAATACTTTTTTGGGGTCCTGGAATGGATTACCCAATTTATATGTATTTTAGGGTTCAACTTACGTCATTTTTTAGTTAAGTAACTCATCTCAGAATGGATTAATTACGTAAGTTGAGGGTCAATGGTATGTCCAATTTTGGTACATCTTGGTGGTTTGGGTTGTCCACCATTTGAATTATAGTACAATCTAAGATTCTTGCCACACCTCCGTATTTTTCCTTAATTTCTGTTTAAATTCCTTGGCCAATTATTATTATTATGGTGGTTTCTTTCATCCTGTTCATTTTCCTCCAGATTTTTAATCAGTCACTCGAAATGGGAATTATTCCTGAAGACTTAAAATTAGCTAACGTCATGCCTATTTTTAAAAAAGGCGACCGCAGTAGCTAGCAATTATAGGCCCATTAGCTTAACGTCAATTGTTGGTAAACTTTTGGAATCCGTAGTTAGGGATTGTATCATCGATCACTTAGGAAGTAGAGATTTGATTAATAGTAGTCAGCATGGGTTTTGATGCCATAGGTCTTGTTTAACTAATTTGTTAGAATTTTATAACGAAATAGTGCATGAAAATGATAGGCATAGAGCAGCTGACGTTATTTTTTTAGATTTTAAAAAGGCGTTTGATACAGTTCCGCATAGGAGACTAATTGCGAAGGTCAAAGCACACAGTATACGCGGTCAGGTAGCTAACTGATTAGAAGAATGGCTTCATGCTAGGAGACAGAGGGTCGTAGTTAATGGTAGTGAATCGGGGTGGTTAGATGTAGGTAGCGGTGTCCCACAGGGTTCAGTGTTAGGCCCATTAATGACACAGATGTAGGATTGACTAGTAACGTGTCAAAATTTGCAGATGATACTAAAATAGGGGGTAAGGTTGTTAACGAGGACGATAGTAATATGCTCTAAGACGATGTAAATAGGATTATGGAGTGGACAGATAAGTGGCAGATGCAATTTAACGTAGACAAATGTAAAGTTTTGCATATAGGTTCTCACAACAATAATTACATGTACCCGATGGATGATAGGGAGTTAGCGAGCATTGACAAGGAAGTAGATTTAGGCATACGCGTATCTAAGGATTTAAAAGTTAGGAACCAGTGCCCAGAGTCTTGCACAAAAGCTAATAGGATGTTAGGCTTCACCTCATAACGCGTAATTTTGAATTTAAATCGAGGGATATTATATTGCCCCTTTACAAGTCCCTAGTCAGGCCTCATTTAGAATATGCAGTTCAGTTTTGGTGCCCATATATAGGTTAGAAAGGGTTCAACGTTGTGCCACGAAACTAATTCCGTCATTGCGCAACAATCCTTATGAAGATAGGATTAAAAAGTTAGACCTGTATTCACTCGAAACTAGGAGATTAAGGGGGGAGCTTATTGAAGTTTTCAAAATCTTTAATAACATCGATAACATAAATTTTGACATTGTTCACTTTCGATAATAGCAATACTCGTAATAATGGATTTAAGTTGCGTGGCAGACGTTTCATTACTAATATCGCTAGAAACTTCTTTACATTTAAAGTAATTGATAAATGGAATAATCTTCCCGCGTCAGTCATTCATTCTACCAGCGTTAATATGTTTAAGAACCGTCTTGACAGACATTTTAAAAGTATTAACGTTGTTTAACATAAAAAAACAAAGTTAGCAACTGGAGCTCTGGTGGTGGTGCTCAAGGATGAGTCTGTTGATGATAAATGCCAGCGTGTGATGCCAGCAATAAAATTTAAAAAAAAAAATTAGACTAACATGAACGTAGATGTAGCTAGTAGAGTAAACTAACCCACTTTTTGTTTAACTTTACCTTTTTTTTTTTTTTTTTTATCCTCTTCTTACTTTGCATGTTGGTAGTTTGCATGGTATGACTGAGTTAAGACAGTTTGCATGGTTTGTAAGTGTTCTTATTTTACTTCTTTTCATCTTTCACCCCTCTCCTATTCTCTCTGACTATTTTTCTGACTTGTCGGCAGTGGCTGGCGGATGATGATGGCGAGTCTTTTTTCTCTTTTTCTGAATGAATGTTAACCCACGAGTGATAGGTGTTGCTCCTTACTTAACCCCTTATTTTCTTCTCTTCTCTTAACCCCCTACTCTTTCCTTTCTCTCGGGCTAACCTTAGAGTGGATCTTAGGGTCTTTGATAGCCTTAGCTTCTGTAGAACTGGATCCTGGGATGCTTGCATGGGAAACAGGAAACACACCAATGGTTTGGTTCAATTATTTTCCTGAAGTCTCTGAGACCTCCATAGTAATAATATCCAGAGTGTGACCAACCAACCTTTTTACCATGTAAGGTTTTACTTTGCATTATTACTCTGGACAACTGCTGACATAGTGGGAGGAATCCTTTCTAGAAATTTCCAGTGAATTTCTTTACAAGTCTCCAAGTTCTTACTTGGAAAAGCATGTCTAGCTAGAGTTTCCAAACGTGCTGCAAACACATCCAGAGATTCACCAACATTCAACGTAGCACTATTGACCTGTTACATGCCAATTTTCCCATTTTGGGAACATGAGATAAAATAGCTGTATT
Source organism: Bathynomus jamesi (assembly GCA_023014485.1). Classification (NCBI taxonomy): domain Eukaryota; kingdom Metazoa; phylum Arthropoda; class Malacostraca; order Isopoda; family Cirolanidae; genus Bathynomus; species Bathynomus jamesi. The sequence goes on along the minus strand of JAJOZX010005701.1, from coordinate 271,646 downwards.
TTTTTATATTTTCAGAAACTTTCAAAATTTTTTTACATTTCTGTCTTTCTGAATGTTGGTTTAATATATTCTAATGATTATTTTAAAGCTTTGGATTTTTTAAAGTTGTTTTTGAACTGTTTGAAATTATCGCTTTTTGCTGTTTTGTGCCACTATTCTTTACCTAACTTTTTTTTAAACAAAAGTTTTTGCCAGGATGCTAACACAGATTCCTATGCATCGACAGTGTTTTGTTTTAATATATTATATACTTGTCTACGAGGTAATTTATCTAATTAGCTGTTTATAGGTTTTTGATTTTGATTTTCCCAGAATGGGAATATTGGCATGTCAAACTATGCTTTTTCCAGGCTATTTTGCGCATATCATAAATTTTAAGCAAAGGAATAGTCTTACTTCAAAGATAAGGTGCATAAAATAGATGAGACACAAAAATGAGTCAAATACATATATCACATGTTTATGATGCATTTATATCAGTTATTGCATCATTGATGCAGTTGTAATGACATTTTTTTTATTTTGTGTAATAAGTTTGTATAAAATCAACCCAGGTATGCATTTCTCATTTATCATATGAGTAGCAAGCAGTGAACATTTTTTGTGATTCTAGAAGCTTCATCATTCTGTGAGTAAGTGTGTGTGTGTATATATCAGTGGCGACTCGTGACATTTTTGTTCAGGCATGCAATGTTATGGAATGGAAGAAAAACATCCGCCTAACCCTCTTGCCCAAACTTTGCATATTGTTTACATAGAACTTAGCAAATTAAAGGTGTTTTACAAACTTTTGGGGACCTCTTTGAAGGAAAGTTCATTTAATGTTAGGCTTAAATATGCGAACAAAAAATTAGACATATTTATATATAGTAGTTACCGAATTGATCTAAAGAAAAAGATACAAATTTAAAATTTATCTTAAATAATTGTGAAGCATTATTTGAATTGAAATTCTGCTCTCCTAGTTTTCCTGCAAAATTCTTCGATGACCAAATTGTAAAAGTACTCTCGATTCTCCATAAGCTTCTTGAGGAAATTTTTTTCAATTGAAATTAAGGCAAGATTAGATAGCCTTTCTTCACTTTGCGAACTCCGTAAATAACTTTTAATTCTTTTAAGCGCAGAAAATGATCGCTCAACACTTGCTGTCGATATTGGTATAGTTAGAATCAAATTCGTCAATTTATATATTTCCTTAAGACCTTTGTGCATTTCGCTTTCCAGTAGATATTTTAGGAGCTCAGCAACATTCTTTTTGGCAAAAGATTTGTGCGAATATAAAACACACAATTCAGAACGGAGACGAGGAAACTCAAAAATGAATTGTAGCTTCTTTTCAAAGATTCAAAAGCTCTCTCTGGGAAAGTAACATCATAGAACTCAAATTTTTTGCAATCTAAAAGCTCAATGAATTCCAATTTTTCCATTGAACTGAAACGCTCTTTCATTTGAAGAAGTATATTATCGAATATTTCATGAAATAGTTGACTATACTTCTCTTGTGGAGAAAGACTCTGTTTCCTTTTACATACAGGTTCACCACATCTTTCTGTTATCAAGTCCCACATATCTGCAAATTTTGTATCCCTTATTTGTTTGATTTTTTTCATAGTGCTTTCAACGGTGATTGAGCTATACACAATATC
>JAJOZX010005701.1:202500-265000 GCA_023014485.1 Bathynomus jamesi | reverse complement strand
TTAGCACAGTTGACGTTATGCTTCTAATGGCGTTGGTGATACGTTCCTTTAGATGATTTATGTCTTGTATCTTTTCCTGATACACCATGGCCTTCAAGTGCCCCCAAAGATAGAAATCAAGGGGGGTGAGATCTGGGGATCTGGGAGGCCACTCCACAGGACCACGCCGACCAATCCAAGCATCCGGAAACTGCTGATCCAAATACCGAAGCACGTGAAGACCATAATGAGGTGGAGCTCCATCTTGCTGGAAGTAAACTGGGAAGTTACCTTCCTCGTTTAGCAGGGATGGGAAAATCTCTTCTTGCAACATGTTAAGATACCTTTCGGCATTAAGATTTCCACTGACAAAAATTGGTCCAATAATTCTGTCACCCCATATCCCGGCCCACACCATCACTTTACCGGCACCTTGCATCTTCGTCGGACTCAGCCAGTTAGGGTTAGCATTACTCCAATAACGTATGTTTTGCCGATTAACCTCTCCATTGACGTAAAAATTTGCTTCATCAGTAAACAAGATCTTACGTCAAACGCATATTCTTAGGGTATCTGAAACATAAAAACAAACGTTTAATTTTTCCTATGTATGGAAACTTATGGCCCACCCTGTATATGTTTTTGGACTCAGAATGAGCTGTAGAATCCAAAAACGCAACGAAATCAGCAATAGGAGAACAAATAAAAATGTTTACCCTTTTTCAAGGAACAAATTGACCTTTTGACCTTGAAGTTCACACATTTTAGGGAAACATTTCTTTACACAAAATGAAGTTCCATCATTGCACTTTTAATATAAACAATAAAAATGTATCTTATTCACCAACTATACTGTCTTAAAGAATTTTTCAAATTGGCTATTTTTCAAATTTCTGGCAAAATCGCCATATGTACCATATATGCATATATGTACTGTTAAAATCTAGAGATATTCATTATTTAAACTACTTAAGCAAAAATAAATATTATTAGAAACGTGATACAAAATAACTTAGATATAAGCTAGGTACCATAGGTATAACTATGATATAGATCTCTATTTTATGTATTGTGGTCTCCTCCACCCCTACAACCACACCTTTCCACCCTTAGAAATATTTTACTTTTTTTTATAATTACTTTTATTAATAATACATTAATACAAACATATATATATAGGAGTATCATATAAAATAGGAGTAAAAAAGGAGTATCATATTATGTAGACTTGTATTCTATAGATACATATTAAACTAGAGCTCTGTACACTTTCGACTCAAGAACAGGAAACTGTGGCAAACAGGTCTGCATGATTACCCTCAGCTGTTAGCATCTCATGATCATCAAAGGCATACTGAATTATTCTTGAACCTGCTGTCAATGATGGAGCAGTCATTGTCTGGATAATATCAGATGATAACATCCAACATGAGTCAGGACGAGAAGGGAAACTATGTTTAGAATGTCTTCCATGTGGTGACATAAAATTGACCTTATAATCACTAAATTCTTCTGATACTTCAACCACTAATCCAAACCAAATTTTATTATCATAGTTACAAGCTACATATACCCCAACTTGTATATCTTCAGTTGAAATGTGCTTTTGCTCATGTAAATTATCTTTAAACGATGGATGCACAACTGTCATAATTTTTGTAGGACCTGAGGAAATCTCACCAACCTCCAACTGGGTATGACTGATAGGCACAAATCTATGAAATCTACGAGTACCTGGGATGGTTACAGAATTTTTATATCTATTTTCCAGGAATTCAGTTGTCTGCTGGACATTTTGTTTCGATAAGAATACAAATTTTGTGCTGGTATCTTTCTCATCCAGAAATTTCATCATGTCAAGTGGTGTCAGAATTTGGTCTTTAAATGTACGTTGAAGACTGGCACGAGCCGTCATTCTTTTGCTGTGCCTCCGACTCCATCACAAGCACTTTTGCCATGTGAAGTTGCAAAAAAGTGCCATTCAGCATCCAGTCCAAAGTCCTCTTTGTGGTGACAAATTGGTGAAGTTATTTATTCTTATACTGCCCTCTGCAACCATCAGTAAAGTAATGAATCTTCCGCAGGCCTGAGCTCTCTTCTTTTATCATGGGGATCAGTTGCTTTAAGAACGCAAAGACAAGGTTTGTACTATGTTTCATGTCATCAGAAATGAAACAATAACTTTTAACTTTAATTTCAACATCATTTTCATTTACTTTATAGTAGAACACAAATGGATGAACTGTTGCCTGACTATTTTCCCAATGGTAACCTTGTGCAGCATCTTGTACAATAAATGAGTAGTTTTCAGAGAAGTCTCCTAGGAGAATACCTTCAGTGACCATCAGATTAGCTTTCAGTTTTTTTAGGAAACTTGCTTGTGCATCAGCCACATAAGTGTGTCTTGTTAGTGCACAAATTCTAGTTGCCAAAGACTTAATGAAGTTTTCAAGGGATTCACCAATGTTAATAAGGGTTGTCCGATCCGTGGAAGTCCACTGCTTGTATGTAATTATGGTGCCGACTGCATCCTGAACAGATTCCAATCCTTCAAGGAATGCAATAATACCTTCTTCTCCTGGACACAATGCACATTTTTGTAGCATACACTCTTCCTTTTCACTGTCACAAACTGCATAGAGAATGAGGTCTTTATATGATAGTTGTTTTTCCCCCAAAACTGATAGCTGAAGTTTGGGATTTTGGTGGTAGGTACAGACACACACAGTGTGTGTTCCTCCAGCTCCTGCCAAGACACACCACTTGGGTCTCAATGCAGCAAATGATGAGAAACCTATTTTTGGATTAGTGTCATTTGCCTTGAAAACAGCGAAAATCTCACGTAAATTACCAAGCACCAATCGTTTCTGCTGTAGTTGCTTCTCCTTCATGATTCCTAATTGATAGACAATCCTTCTTGCCTGGACATATTCTGCTTATTTCATCTGATTCATAGAAAGTGCACACTGCTTCCTTCTCTTTCTTTGTTATAACCTGACCTTTGCAAATATGTGGAACTTCTGGTAATATGCCATGTTCTTTCTTTATTTTGCGGCTGGTTGAAACCATTCTTGTAGATGCATTGAAGAAAGATGCTGTTCTGTGAATGGTGTATGGTGAGAGTGTTAGTATTTGAATCTTCCTCTTGTAGTCAGTCGTCTCACTGAAGGCATTCTTGAGTGCTTGCATCACTCCTGCATGCCTGCGAAAATGATATACATGTTTGAGTAAATTTATATGCAAACATATGATCTATATATAGGCTTAGTATACTTTAATGAAGGTACTACAGATATATATACAGTACTCACAAATTATTGTCATCCATTTTAGATTGCTTTTCTTCACTTTCTTGTGTAAAACTTGTCATATGAAGTTTCTAGCTTTCTCTTCAGGGATGTTGATGCCATTTCAAATTTTGTTTCAGCCTTTGAAGATCTCCCTTTTCGTGACAGACCCTCTGAAAAACAAATAAAATAAATTGTTATAACTTTTTAATCAACTGTAGGCCTATAGATGTACATGTACATTACATATGAATTTGGTAAATACCGTATATATAATCATAACTGTATTGATCTTCATTATATAAATTGATATGCATACATCTGAATTTGTCAAATATATAAAGGTTGTAATGTTCATACATGTAGTTATATATATTGATGTTTTGTTGCTATAATATCTACATAAATTAACACTTTAAAAATACTTAAACTTACTTGTCTTCACTGGTGTCACATTCAGCATTGGAAGAATTGTGTCTAAATCTCCTTGGAAATCTTCAAACATTATTTCAGTAGTACACCCATAGGCAGAGGAATGTTTTTCTGTGGTAGTGGCATCAATGTCAGTTCGAATCTGAGACAATATCAGAGACTTTTTTGTCTTCAGCTTTGATTTTATTGATATCATTAACACAATTTTTACAAATGTAATCTCCATATATTAATCCGTGAATTCCTTGCAGTGTATTACGGACTGGCACAAGTGCTTTTTCGATCTTCTTCTTATGTTTTCTAAGAGGATCAGCACAAACTTTTCTACCCATCTTGTTTATCTGTAAGAAAGGCATAAAATAAGTAATTAATTTATGTTCACAAAATATATTATTTAACAGTACAGTACATATATGCATATACATATGGCGATTTTGCCAGAAATTTGAAAAATAGCAAATTTGAAAAATTCTTTAAGACAGTATAGATGGTGAATAAGATACATTTTTATTGTTTATATTAAAAGTGCAATGGTGGAACTTCATTTTGTGTAAAGAAATGTTTCCCCAAAATGTGTGAACTTCAAGGTCAAAGGGTCAATTTGTTCCTTGAATAAGGGTGAACATTTTTATTTGTTCTCCTATTGCTGTTTTCGTTGCATTTTTGGATTCTACAGCTCATTCTGAGTCCAAAAACATGTAGTTTCATATGGTTACGATAATTAGTGAATGTGTGAGGTGCATCCAAAGATGCCGACCTTGAGCTATTTTGACCGTAACCTTGATTTTTCTGACCTTCATAACTCGTAAAGTAATGGTCGTAGAAAGCTGAAACTTTCACAGCTGGCCTTCTTGCACAAACGTACCTTATACACCAAAAATAAGCAAGATCTGAGATGGTCGGGTGTTAAGCACTGATTCACCTGTGCTGGAACCCCTCGATAGATATTCTGCGTATTTTTCCACCAACTAATAGGATTGTCACATGCAGCCAGGCGTTTTTCTTGGTGATAGCTCTCGATCATTTTTACTACATCTTTTGACATCGCGTAGGTCTTGTCATCGCTGCTTGACTCAAGAAACTGAGAGAGATATTCTGTGATAGATTTGCTTGTTGAAGGTGTTGGTTCTGTCACTGAAACTTTTATTCTTTTGGTGGGTGGCGAAGCGACAGATTCAAGAGATTGAAGCTCTTCAACTGCTTTGCCAAGTGATGATTTAACTCGTTCTAATGTACTAGGTGAAAATAACAGCTTTGTAACGTGGATCTAAGTAGGTTGCAAGAGAGTAACTTCATACAAGAACAGCCTCTCGTCTTGTCGCTTGCATCACTTTTGCGCACATTGAACTAGTTCTATTATTATAGTAGAATTTGATAATTTCCGCTTATTAATGATGTTTTATCTCAATGGTCCACATCCGCACGACATCCGCAGTCCAAAGTGCAGATGCGGATGCGAGAAAATGTGCGGATGTTATGCGGATGTGGATGTGACCTACATCACTAGTGTATATATATATATATAAAAAGAACCAACGCTTGTGTAGAAGAGCATTCTGCACAAGATGAGAAGGGAGAAAGAAACAAATGAAAAATGAGGTATCACCCAGGAATTGAACCTGGGATCATCCGATTGTCAGTCAGATATGCTATCCACTACACCATGGACCTCGATCAATCAGAAGTCATAATTCTCCTACATACGAGCAGAAACTAATGCCCTGAGGGGGCACCTTCGCATGCCATACATATATATATATATTAACTGCAAACAACACACAGTATAATTAATGTAAAGAACGATGCTTGTGTAGAAGAGTGTTCTGCACAAGATGAGGAGGGAGAATGAACAAATGAAAAATGAGGTACCACCCGGGAATCAAACCTGGGATCATCTGATTGCTGGTTAGATATGCTATCCACTACACCATGGACCTCGATCAATCAGAAGTCTTAATTCTCCTACATACAAGCAGAAACCAATGCCCTGAGGGGGCACCTTTGCATGCCGTACATATATACATTTTAACTGCAAACAACAAAGAGTATAATTAATATAAAGAACGACGCTTGTGTAGAAGAGTGTTCCGCACAAGATGACTGGCAATTGGATGATCCCAGGTTCGATTCTCGGGTGGTACCTCATTTTTCATTTGTTCATTCTCCCTCCTCATCTTGTGCAGAACACTCTTCTACACAAGTGTTGTTCTTTACATTAATTATACTGTGTTGTTTGCAGTTAAAAAATATATACACACACACACACACACACACACACACGTACTTTACTGTGACATATAAATACATTCTGTAATTATCTGCTTTACAACTAGGTTTACATTATTTTATTTCATAAGGATTTTTATACAAGTTATGAAAAATATAAATGTAAATTTTGAAGTGACACCTGACTGATTTTATTGTTTTGCAATCTTTTTTTTATTTTTTTTTATTTTAGATCACAACCTGGTGTTTTGAGATTCCGTTTCCTCCAGATGGCAACAGAAGCTGCTGCAAATTCAAGCGCTCCTGAGGTAGATGTTCTGCCTCCTCATACGGGTAACCAGAATGTCGATAGTGAAGAAGAATGTGGTGATGCAGTTTTTGAACAAGGTTTGCTGAATGAAGTTGCTGGCGAGGTTAAACTGCATTTGAATGAAGATGAGGAGGATAGTGCCGAAACTGTAAGCGCTTCACAAAGTAGTTCACGCTGGTGAAAAACTAAAAAGATTTCTTTGACCTCCCATTCTATTCCACATTAAGTAGGGGAAGATCACTGTGGTAAGGAACCTTATGAAATATTTCGTTTATTTTTTATAAATGAGATGATTACATTTATAATGGAACAGACAAATTTGTATGCAGTAAGAGACAAAAATGTTCAAGGCTTTAAGTTAGCGAAGAAGAAATAAGAATTTTTAGGATTGTTACTAATAAGTTATAGTGTTCCCTCTGAAAATGATTACTGGTCTACCAGTGTTGACATGGAAGCACCTATATTAGCTAAAACAATGAGTAGAGAGAGGTTTAGGACCATAAAATGATTTCTACGTGTTGCTGACAATAATAAACTGGATCAATCAAAAGTAGCCAAAGTGTTAGCACTAGAAATGCTTCAACATAACTGCCAACAATTTGGAACATTTCACAAATTTCTAAGTATTGACGAATCAATGATTCCATACCACGGCCATCATACCGCAAAACAATTGATAAAAAGAAACTAGTTAGGTTTGTCTACAAAATGTGGATGCTGTATAGTGCATATAGGTTTCCCTATAACTTTTCAATATATTGTGGTAAAGAAAGTAACCAACATGTGGTGTTTATTGATAATTTTTTTACAAGCTATAATCTGTTGACTGATTTGACTGAGTGAACCATCTGTGCCTGTGGAACAGTCCGTGAAAACGACTGGGCACTGCCCCCTTTTGTCTAAGCTGGAAATGAAAAAAAAAGGAATGAGGGTCATTGGATTTTAGATCAGATGGAAAAGTGTTGTGTGTTAAATGAAATGACAAATCATTTGTAACTGTGGCTAGTAATTACTATGGCATCACCCCAGTTCAAACAACAGAGAGGCAAGTACAAGAAGAACATAAGAAAAAGGTCAGTCAGCCATTTCTTATTTCTATGTACAATAAAGGAATGGAAGGGGTGGATGTTTGCGACCAATTGTTATCCTCATATTGACCAAGATTGCGCTCTAAAAAATGGTGGTGGAATATATTCTTGACACTCTTGAATCTGTAATTGCTGCATTTAGATTTTATAAGCATATAAACACATCAAATGTAAACCATTTACAGTTCAGGAGAGCTGTAGCCCGAACTGTGATAGCAACGCAAGAACAAAGGTTATGAAGGGGAGGTCCATCTGCACCACCCATTGGCCATCACTGCCTCTAGGTACGATAAAATTAATTATTTTATAGAATCTTGTTCTCAGGGAAGATGCATTGTGTGCTTGAAAAATCCAGGATGAAGTGTACCAAGTGCGATCAAAGGATGCATAAGGCATGTAGTGCAACATTTCATAAGTAAAATGTAAATAGTAAGGAACATATTTTGTATGATACATATATATATATACATATATTGGTTCTTGTTCCAAATAAATTAAAAACTTAGATATGTTTATTTTTTCCTAGTTTTAGTCATAGCAATTATAAGAACAAAAAAAAGGGAATTCATTATTTATTAAATTTTACTTTAAAATGTATAGCTTAATATGCCAATGTTCCTATTTTGGGAACAAAAAGTAACTGAAAAAATAATTTTTAAAATTTCTAAATAGAAATTTATAAAGCTGGTAAAGAAGACTAATATAACATTTTCAAGGTTTTGCTATTATTGCATCATGTAGTTGCCTTTAAAGGGTTAAAGTCAGCCAGCCTACTAGCAGTCACGTTTCTCTTAACTCTGATACCATTTGAACAGCCTATGTTTCATCTCATCATACTCAACTCTACAGCCTCCATATGCATTATACATATCCTTGATTTTTTTTCCTTTCAGTAATTTCCTTAGAGTACCTCTCCAATCCCGATGTTCACATGCAAAATGGGCAGCACAACGTCGTTCAAAAGCCTCCAAATACTTAACTAAAGATCTACCTGACTCAATGTCATATTCATCTAGATCTGGAGTTTCTCTGGCCATGTTAACAGGAGTAGAATGGTTTATAGCAGTACCTCCTGTGGGAGCTTGAACAATGGAATCATCAGAGTTGTCTGATGACTGAATCAGGAAGGGCATCACTTCTGGATGACCTTTCATGTTCTGGAACTGGTGAGGTTCTAGGTGGTTTGACCACCTCCTTGGGCCTCCTTTGAGTTCCTACTTCAGGCAGCTTTTGCTTTCCCCCCATCTGCTCCACCTTTTGTTGCCAATACATGTTCTTAAGATAAAGCTGGTGATTCTGGTGATTAATCACGAGTTATATCCCTGGTTTAAAACTAGACATTAGCAAATTTCTAGAACCCCATGTATTTTTCTGGTTTCCTCTTAATGGTCCAAGCTTCAATCTAAGGAACTATTATGGACAAAAACCTTGATGATTTTTACAAGTTTATTCTTGACAATGACAACACCACTTAGGCTATCCCCAACTATACCCTAATGGTATATTTGAGTTTAATTAACCTGCCTGGAACCAAAATGGTACTAGAAAAGGAGGGGATAGCCCAGACAACAAGATAATTCAATTTCATCAAGGCAAAAATGAGGGGTTAGTATGGTTAAGATAAATGGTGAAACAGACATTGAAACAGTACATAATCTTAACTAGAAATATTTTAACATAGATTTGGAAAGGTCTCAAAAGTTTGTATAACCATGCACAATCTTTAATTGTAGGGTGCTCTAGTTTCTCACTACCAGAACACGTTCAATAGGGTGCAGGTTTATGCGGAGAATCAGCACTATATCACTATAATCAGCACTAGGCTCGTGGGTACCACCCATGTTTGTTCGCTCTGTGGAATTAAGTGACATCCATAATCATGCCATAGTCTGAAGATATATTTCAAAATCAATCATTCTACTCTGACGTGGATGTTTCGACTTGTCAAAGGGGACATTAATACCCTGTCTCAGACTGCTCAATCCTGGAGACTGTTTATGAACTAGAGTAAATGTGTGGTTCTTTGATTCCAGCAGGGAGGATTTGATTGGAGCGAGTTGGGTCCATATTCTCAGTATTACCTTGGTGATATCCCAATCCAATTTGCTGACTCGCATGCTGATTTGGGAGTCACGGTGGGTACCACCTTGTGCTTCCACCAACATGTCCGGGGCATAGTGAACAAGGCAGGTGGGCTTGCCTCTAATCTATTGAGATTGACTGTATGTAGGTCTCCTGAGTTCATGAAGACCCTATATATGACTCGTGTGAGGACTCTTCTGGAGTTCTCATCTTGTGTGTGGTTCATGGGGTATACTTGTGACTTGCAAATTCTCAAAGCAGTACAGCGTAGGTGGACCAAGTGCATAGATGGTATGGAAGACCTTGACTATGTCACTAGGCTTAGTAGATGATGTATTCTCAGTAAGGGGGAGACTGTTGAGTGCAGACATGATAAAGTGTTGGAAGCTTTTTCATGGCAACAATCAGATTCTTTTGGATGCTGTCCTTGTTCCGCAAGTGGGTACTCGGGGCCATGGTTTAAAACTTGTGCACATATTTTCTTCCATTAAGTGCAGAAGGCGTTTCTTTGGTATTAAGTGTGTGGAGCTCTTGGCTCCATAATTTTTGAATTTGTACGAGTGCTGGTACTCATGATCTTGTCACTGCTGTTTTCCTAAATTCTGCTTAGGGTACACTTTCCAGTCTTTCCTATACTTTTTATTCTCTCACTTTATCTATTATTGTTGACTGGCGTACCTGCAGATGTGGGCTCGCTCTGTTCCTCCATTGAGTGTTCACTCTGGTAGTACCTACCTGTGTCAGAGAAGCCAACCAGGTGAGTTGCTTCAGAATGTATGGTAGTGTGAACTGCCAAATGTCAACCTTTGTTTGATGATTTCAAGATTACCTTGCAAAAGAACAATTCTACTCTCAAGTACCATATTAATCGAGGAACTCCAAAGAGTCATTATCCTAAATAATTGGAAAGGTTTAAGCAGGTTAGGATTGGTGTTAGAAACAATTTCCCCAAATTTTTCTTCAATCCGTTCATTAGGTCAAATTTTACGGAGGGGTCAAGTTTGAGGTCGAGCGCGTGACCTCTAAATTTCAAATGGTCATAACAACTTCTAATTGTCGGATCTTCACAAGTTTGGCACCATTGGATTTGGGAGAGTCTCTACTTTTCAAAAAGACCATTTACAACACTGTAGATCAGTTAGAAAAAAGGTTATGTAAAAATGTTTGACCTGACCTTTGACCTCGAGGATACCATTTTTCAGAAATTTTTATAGATGACAAAAATGTTCCTTGAAACAAGATCTACCAGAATCAGTAATAAATTAGTGTCTTATTTACTGGTATGTAGGTCAAAACACGATTTCTAATGACTGTCTGCAAAAATTTTAACATTTTTCGCACTTTTCATAAATCACTACCCCATAAATATTTTAAAAGTCAAAATCAGAAAATTTTTATAGAAGACAAAAATGCTGTATGAACAGAAATCTATTAGAATCAGTAATAAAAAGTGGTCTTAATTACTAATAGATAGGCTAAAATTTGATTGTATGTATGATGATCTTTGGCGAGATATTTTCAGATTTTTAAATAAAAATTACAATTGTATGTAAACTATTAATTTTCTGTTTCCAAGATTTTTATTTATAACTACATGATTTTGTTTTTTGTTTCCAGATCTTAATTAAATGTAATTACATAAATAAAATAAAAATTAATTTGTAACAATGCCACAAAACTTATTATTTTGTTGCGATCCGCAAAAAAAACACAAAAGATGTTTCAACAAAGTATTTCCTGTAAATAAAATATTAGCTGCAAATAGTTTTGGCATGTTAAGCGAAAAAGATTTCTTATGCAGCAATTGTTCAACCAAATTTAAAAATAATCCGCAAATTTTGGAGAGATTAAGTTTGCATAAAGAAATGGATGTCGAAGAAAAAATCCAAGAAGCGGCACTGGAGAGAGAAGATAGTGGAACGTCTCATACCAGCAATGCATTATCAGATTTGGATACATCATTTATTGGAAAAAATATATTGATGGACAAAGTTCTTCCATTCTTAGATGAAAGTCCAATTAAAACAAGTAAGCGCATAATCTAAAATACTAATATTTTTCGCAAACTTTCATATCTTACCTAAAGCCTAAAATAAAAAATTATAATTACAACTTTACATCCTGATATTATAGGTTACTAAAATATGGGAGATAAATTTCAAAACTTTTAATTTAATGTTATTTTCTATTATTGTACTTTTCAAATTAACACTTTAATTTTATTTATTTATTAGGGGGCTAACACCGGTACAAAAACAAAAAAAAGGCGCAAAGAAACTTGTGTTCACCACAGAGAAACTTAAAAGAGGATTGGAAAGTGCGTATGGAGTTGAAATTCCTGAGTCTAAAAAAAAGAGAGAACTAAATAATGAAGAAGAACTTGAATTAGAAAGGTTATAGAATAAAATGTTTTTTCCACACACCTATCTATCAGCTATTAATATATATATTTACATATGTATCTATGTATAAAAATTACCTACACACAGACATAGAATTAATACTTTAAAATCAAAGTTATGTAAATTTAGGTTTAATTAATTTATCATGGGATTCATGCAGTATATTTTTTTTTAAAATTAAATAATATAAAATTTTTAGATTTCGAGGTATCATGGAGGAACTACGTGTAGAATTTCAAACGGTACTAGTTTAAACAAGAAAATTCAAATTTTAATGCTGTCCCCATTCACTATTAAGAAAATGCAAGAATATTTTAATACGACAAACTATATGGTAAAAAAAGCAGAGAATTTAAAAGAAAATTTAAAATTCTCCCTGAAATTCCAAGCATGTCAAAAGGTAAAGTCATCTCATTTGAAACAAAACAAATAGTTAAAAAATGTTATGAATCTGATGAATACAGTCGTCAATGTCCTGGTCAAAAGGATTGCAAATCCTATACCAATTTTGAGGGTAATAAGGTCAAAATACAAAAATGCCTTCTTTTGTGTAATTTGAAAGAACTTTTTGCCGCATTCTGTAGCATTCCGGATAATCCAAAAATAGGTTTTAGCAGTTTTGCTGCATTGCGACCTCCTCACTGCATTATTGCTGGTAGTAGTGGCACACACAGTGTGTGCGTGTGCACCTACCACCAAAACCCAAAATTACAGCTGGCAGCATTAGGAATTAAAGGCCTAGAATATAAAGATTTAATGGCGGAAGCTGTATGCGACATAAACGCTGAAGCATGCATGATGCAAAAATGTGGTCAGTGCAAAGGAGTAGCTGGTGTTAAAAGTTACTTAGAACAACTAATGATCAGCGAAAATTTTGAAGAAATTAAATTTAAACAGTGGCAGACTGTAGACCGGTGCACACTAATCGAAAAAAGTCAGTCCCCTGAAGAATTTATAGATACCCTCTCCAATAGTATTTTTGTTTTGACCAAACACCATTTTATTTGCAAGTCCCAATCAACATACTTCAAAGAATTGAAAGAAGGTTTGTCAATGACGGAAGGATGTCTGGTTGGCGACTTTGCCGAAAACTACTCCTTCATCATCCAAGATGCGGTGCAGGGGTTCCATTGGGAAAATTCCCAATGTACCCTGCACCCGTATGCTTTTTATTATAAAGACTGTGACATGAAGTTGCAGTGTGATACGTTCTGTATAATTTCTGATGGTCTAAAACACAATAGCGTATTAGTATACACGTTTTTAAAAAAAATTATACCTATCATACTGGCCGACCGCCCCAACATAAAAACTATACATCATTTCACTGACGGGTGTGCCGGCCAGTATAAAAATAAATTCAATTTTTACAACTTGTGCCAGCAAAAATATGATTTTAACATAACAGCTTATTGGCATTTTTATGGAACATCACACGGAAAAAATATTTGTGATGCTATTGGAGCCACAGCAAAGAGGTCAGTTGCGAAGGCATCTCTTCAAAGAACCGTCACTGATCAGATCCTGACTCCTGAGGCATTCTACGACTTCTGCAACCGAATGGAATCAAAAATCAAATACTATTTCGTACCACTCTCAGAAGTTAAAGAAACTGAAGTTTTTTTAAATCGCAGAACTCTTCCTTTGAAAACCATTACAGGTACCCAGAAGTTTCACAAATTTGTCCCCATTTCAAGCAACTTAATAAAGGTCTTCAGTTTATCAAAACATCAAGACGAATTAGAAGTAAAAGTGCTTTTAAATGATAAATCAGAGCCAGCCATAGCCAACGAAATTATTACCCATGAAACCATCAGCACTAGGGAAGATGTGATAGTTGGGTGCTTTGTTGCAGTTTTGTATGAAAAAACATTTTGGTTTGGGTCGGTGCAGAGTTATGATGAACAGTATGATGACTATAGCATAAAATTCCTTCATCCATCAGGGCTGTCACCATCGTACAGTTTTCCGCAAAAAGAAGATATTTGTGCTGTTCCTAAATCTAATATATTAGGACGTATAGAAGCTTCCTTGAGAGGTGGAACACGAATCCAGTACAAGTTTCCGCAAGAAGAAATAGAATTTTTTTATGAAAATTTTTATATCAAATAAAATGAAAACTTTAAATAAATAAGGAAAATAAAATTAATTATGTACTATGTAGTTTGTACCTTTTTAATACCCATACAGTAAATAGAATTGTGGCTATGTCATCTAACTTATTTAGTAATTTTGCTTAAATGTCAGTATATTTCATTATATGTATTAATGCCAAATCTGTATATTATAATTAATTATAAAGATTTTCATATAGTATTGAGTACCAGATAGATATAATTGATGCCATTAGTTATTTTTTATAGCAATCTGTATATTATACATTAGCATAGATTTCTTAAGCTATATTTATTTCTTATATCTACATTCACTTTTACAATAATAATATAGGTATCTACCAATGTAAGTAGGATATGTTTAAAATATTTCTGGAATGTAATTTTTTTTTTTTTAATTTTTTCAAAATTTTAGAAAACTAATTAAAAATTTTGATAGCAGCATCATACATACAATCAAATTTTAGCCTATCTATTAGTAATTAAGACCGCTTTTTATTACTGATTCTAATAGATTTCTGTTCATACAGCATTTTTGTCTTCTATAAAAATTTTCTGATTTTGACTTTTAAAATATTTATGGGGTAGTGATTTATGAAAAGTGCGAAAAATTTGTCAAAATTTTTGCAGACATAGTCATTAGAAATCGTGTTTTGACCTACATACCGGTAAATAAGACACCATTTTATTACTGATTCTGGTAGATCTTGTTTCAAGGAACATTTTTGTCATCTATAAAAATTTCTGAAAAATGGTATCCTCGAGGTCAAAGGTCAGGTCAAAAACTTTTTACAGCATAACCTTTTTTCTAACTGATCTACAGTGTTGTAAATGGTCTTTTTGAAAAGTAGAGACTCTCCCAAATCCAATGGTGCCAAACTTGTGAAGATCCGACAATTAGAAGTTGAGTTATGACCATTTGAAATTTAGAGGTCACACGCTCGACCTCAAACTTGACCCCTCCGTAAAATGTGACCTAATGAACAGATTGAAGAAAAATTTGGGGAAATTGTTTCTAACACCAATCCTAACCTGCACACCAAATTTGAACAAAATCGAAGAGGTGATGGTGTTATTTTCGATTTTTGTTGGGTGATCTGTCATGGAATTACTCAATAGGGAGATTTCAGTAGCTCTAATCCCATTTCCATTTGTGGTTGACCTAGCAATAACAATTCATCTAGAAATGGCACATATGGGTAGGCAAAAGGTTATTATAGACACACACTCTAGCCAGGTATTTCATCCTTTATATAAGGTAGCTAGTGATGTTGTAGCTTCATGCTCGCAGTGTCAATTAACCAAAGTTTCAGCTCAAGTAGTGGCACCTCCCATGCTAAGGATTGTAACCCAATCACCATTGAAGTTGGTAGCAGCAGATCTAGTCCAGTTTCCATGTACCTCAAGAGGTCATATGGGATGTTTAGTGGTTGTAGACCACTTTCCAAAGTGGGTAGTTGCTATTCCTATTAGGAATAAAACTTCTAGAACAGTAGCTAGTGCTTTTGAGCATAGAGTATTGCCTGCTTTGCCTAGGAAGCCATATCACTTGCTTACAGACAATGGTCCAGAGTTCCAAAGTTGAGCATTTGAAAGAGTTTTACAAGAGTATGGTATCCACCGTGTATTGACTACCCCCTATAAACCTTCAAGTAATGGGGCAGTAGAAAGAGTTAATAGGACCATCAGTGAATTTCTAAGGAATTTGACAAAGTCCAGGTTCCTGGGACTTGTCTTTAACAAGGGCTGTCATGACGTATAATACAACTATTCATTCTGAACTTGGGATATCTCCTGCCAAGTTCTTGTTGGATGAAACACATCCTGAACCAGTTTTACCCATCATTCCAGTTCAGACTCAAGAACAATGGACTCCAGGTCATTGTAACTTTTGTTCTTTCCAGAAAGGACAATTTGTAGTCAAGAAAGCCATTCTTAAAGGGTATCTGGCATCCAACAAATTCAAGGATAAGTATGAAGGTCCTTTCAAGACTGTATTAAGGGTGGAACCAAATGGTGTTACTTAGGTTCTTTCACCTCTTGGACAAACTAACAACCAAGAAATTTGAGCTCATCACACCCAACTTAAGGGGTGGCAAGAACCCCTGCAGTATATAAAATCATAGCCCAGCTATTCTAAGCTGGTAAATCCAGAGCTAATTTCATATATAAAATCTAGTGGTTATCCAGATCAAGAACCAGTAGTCTACGATGCAGTCTGTGCTCCAGTTAATACTTGGTATGTATTGTTTGATTCATCTAGTGAGTCAGATGATGAATCCTCAGACAATGAATCAGTCATCAATTTAGGGACTTCAAAAAGGTTCATAAAAAATGCCTTGAAAGTTCAAAAAAGTTCATAATAAATTCATTACATATCAATTAGATCTATCAATTATAGGTATCAAGAATTACACATCAAAAAGCATACTTCTTCATTACACTTGCTAAAAGACAAAATTAGATTTAAAAAAATACAAAATTATACAAACTATGAAATTTCCAAAGAAAAACTTTTACTTTATTCGTTAAACAAACAGAAGTTATTGAACATGTTAAGCAATATCTTTATTCCATTGAAGAATCATATTCTCTTCTATATGCTCGAAAGTTAAGTTCGGTCTCTTTGGCACAACTACATCTTTGTAAAAGGAAAAGAATCGCTCAACTTCGACTGAAACTATTGGAGCAAATTTTAAGGCGCACACAATCTCTGGAGAGCACTGAAAATCGTAATCTCCTCTTCCTTGCAGAATCTGAGCACATCTGGAGAGAACCTCGAAATCAGGATTATTTTTCAGAACATCTTCTAATTTGTCTTTATATGAACCTATTATTGTTGTCTTTACATTTTCTACAACATTGATTGCATCCACTAGACTTAAACGACCTTCCAATTTTTTTATTGCATCTGTCAAGCATTTAAAGTTTGATGCTATGAAAGCAATATCTTGTGGTAGCTTTGAATCATCCAGTAATTCTCGAGTATCCACGATCGCTTGTGATTCAGGATCTAATCTTAACATAAACTCTTTTATTTCACTGAAGTTTAAGTTAATAAATTTATTTGAAAGTCAAAAATATTAATAAATTATTAATATTTTGGACTTTTAAAGTAATTTTATGCACTTTTTGTAATATTATTAATAATAATATTACAAAAAGTGCATAGAACTACTTAAAGTTCATAACATTATTAAAAGTTCAAAAAGTTCGTAAAAGTTCAAAAAAGTTCATAAAAACTTTTACGAACTTTTTTGAAGTCTCTAGACTCATCATATTCTAGTTCCAGTGAATTGTTCAGCCTTCAGAATTTGTCCAGTTTTAGTCTGTGACTGGGACATTGACTCAGATATGGAGTATGAGAAACTGGTTTATCCCCCAGTTAAATTGATTTTAAAATGAGCAGGTTTAGTTGGTCCAGTTAAACCTTTTGGTAAAGTTACTTTTAAGGATTTATTAGACTCATCAAGTGATAATGGAAATTCAAATATTTCTAGACAATCTTTGGAATGGGATAATTGTTCCCTGGAACTTAGTGAGAACTCCAGAAGGAAGTTTTTGTTATTGAGTTTGAACCCATGGTTAACAATTTGGATGATGCGGCACAAGATCAAGTTCAGGAAATTGATTCTGATAACCAGATGTCTGAGTCTATTCCAGTTGACTCGGAGTCCCCTGTGCCTGATCTAGAATCTAGCAGTTCAGAGGTTATAGATGGAGCAGAACATTCAAAGCATAAACTTTCCCCAGTAGTTGCTGTTCTCAACTCTACAATTGACTACTTGCAGGAAGACTGAAAGGAGGTTTTTGAGCTTTTAGAGGCTCAAGCTGCAAGTCTCAAGTGCCTTCTCTGGTTTTGATTCTAGTCCTTTATGACAGAGTTTATCTCTATGTAAAAATACAATTGCTGAAACTAGAGAGTTTATAAAGCAGAATAGATGATGTAGAGAAGGGTTTTTAGAGATTGAATGTCAGCTTTCAAGTAGGGCTATCCAGGAAGCAGTAACAGTATCAAGCATAGTTTCCCCTCTAAGAACTTGTGCCAGGGGAGAAGTTATGGATCTTCCACGTGTGCAGCCCCAGGTTCTAGAATGCAAGCAGTGACATTCTAGTTTGTAACACCTATTGATCAAATTTAGGGCCAATAAACCTTTACTTAGACTAAGTAATAAAGCAGCTTAGAACAGGAATAAACTGATAAACAAGCTTAGCTTTATGGTGGGTTGTCAAGTGTTCAGGAGTAAAGTAATCGAGGGACTATTTGTCCTAGACAATAAGGGTTTTCAAAAAGAAAAAAGTGTTAACTAGCATTGCCATTTGTAGATAACTTCATCATTATCCTTAGTTTAGCAATTTGAGTATATTATCATTATATGTTTAGCTAGGTATTAATTTGTTTGGAAGGGTCAGGAGAAAATGAAAATAAAGTAAAGTGTTGCCGGGAATCATTGGAATCCCATAGAAGCTAGGAATAGTATAAAGTGCAATCTAGGATGTTACTAGTAGATAGTAATTACAGTGAAGTATTTTAATATCATTGCTAGATGCTCATCATGGGTGACAGCTGAGTGGGGTATTTCCAGGGAGTGTCCCCCCTTGCCTGAGCGTTGGAAATAAAAGGTCTTTGAGCCTGGGGCCCAGATTGAAGACCTTTTTTAAATGTTGTCCCATATGAAGGCAACTTTGAAGACTCATCCAGATGCAGTTGTCTGTTTTGGATTAATGATGGATTTCTTTGAATGGACCTTCCAGCAGGGTCTATCAGGTATTTGTTATAGGGTTCTTCAAATTTGAGGCAAGGTGGTAAACCTTGCCACTAGAGATATTCCTGGCAGGATTGCACAGTTCCAGAACAGCATTGACCCATCTTGGCAGGGAGTTCAATAGATTTGGGTCCTTGCCCATCCATTGGATTTGGTTAGATTTTTCCAGGAACAAACTCTGCCAATGGTGCCAGCTCAGTTTCAAGATAGAATCAGAGCTCAGTGGGAATCAACGTTGAGGTTCCATACTACTATTAGTCTAGGATCTGGCCCAGAGTTCATATAAATTTCTGGGTGCAGAGGTTTTGACGACTGATCTAGACTAATTTCGGGGTTGAGAATCTGAATTTTTCTATGCCATCGCACCAAATTGGTGTGAAAGTGGTCAAAATGGCAAAATTTTATCAGTTTTTCGTATTTTTGTCATATTGAGTTGAAAAAATTTTAAGGGCAATTTTTTGTTTGAGAATCTGTTTTTGTAACATACTGCTACCTGAACCAAGAAAACTGATTAAATGTCAAAAAATAATAGCAAAAATAGTAAAAAAATTAAGTAAATATTGTCAAAATTGCAAAAATGAAATTTTTGGCTATTTTGGCACATAAACTAGCTCTAACCAATCATATTGAACTAAATAGTCAGGAAATTAGATATTAATAGCTGCAAGAATTTATTAAAACAAAGTATGCACAAATGTCTAAATTTTGGGTATAAATCAATAAAAATGGTTGTAAAATACTTGAAAAAATAGCCAAAATATAAAAAAATAGTACTAATTTTGTTAGGCTTGCTTGTTGCAAAATGCTTGAACTACTTATAGAATCGATCTATTTGATTTCTTTAGAATAACTAAGTCATATTTATTGTGCTTCAGGTTTAGTATTGGTAGTAGCTACAAATTGAGGATCCCTGTATTCATTATGTGATTCAACAGATGATAGATCATGGTAAGTAATAATCAAATTGAATATTTAAAACATAAATATAAAGACCAATGTGTTACAAATGAATTTTTATATGTATAGAATAGAACCAGTTTATTATAATTGCAATTGCAAGAAGTCTTAGTATATTTTATTTTTTCAGGATGTATGTCAACTTGTGCCAGAAACCTTGGTAAATGTATATTGTGCCAGAAGAACAAAAGCCCAAGTGGAGAGAAATATTTGAGCAGCGGAGAACATGGAATAAAAAATTTGCTTCAGTTGGCTTCTGCGTACCCAAATGATGACAGAAGCAAGCGTTTGAAAGCTCTTACTGAGAGTCAGACTCCTTATATCCAGTATCACAGCACTTCGTGCTATGCAACATATAAAAAGTTCGTTGAATGTAGCCAGAAGTCTGAAAATGCTGAATCTGAACCCTCTGATTCCTCCTTAGGGGAAGCATTAACTCCTCCAGAAAATAGTTCAAGCAAAAGGATTAAAACACAGCATATCAAGGATATGAAAGTGTGTGTATTTTGTGGTTCAGCTCAAGTCAAATTGAAAGGTGGAAACATTGACCATGATTTGTTTCGGATATGTACTCCAGGTCATGCCCAAAAGTTATTGAGTTATGCTCACTTGTTCCAAGACGATGTTTTTACCAGAGTAGCGATGTTGAATGAATACAAAGATGTATTTGCTGCAGATGTATTCTATCATTGTATAAAGAAGCATTTTGCAGCCTATGATCGCAGAATAGAGACTATTTTGGAAAACAGACAGCAAGAAAATGAAGTTATGGGTTCTACTGACATGGTTCAAGAAACATTTAATGATGTAGTCTCAAAAATAGACTTCACAAGCTGTGGATACAGTGTCACCTACTGAGACAAGAGATCAATAAAAAGCTGAACCAGGATGAATCTATCAGTAACTATTTGGTTAAGAGCCTGCTTATAGACAAATTTAAGGACACCATTTTTTTACATATCCTAGCAACAAACGAAAATCCCAGATGGTTTATTCTGTCCAGATTGAGAGTGCAAGAATTGTTGAAACTTTGCGGAAATCATCTGTCAAAAATGTTGCTGAGGACCTAAGGAAAGAGTTAAAAACTTTTTGGTTTATGCTCTAGCTATTGTGGTCCAAATGATCTTGATCTAGCCTTAAAATACTTCCAAAATGAATGTCCTCCAATATGGATGGAATTTCTTCAGCATTTGTTTTCCACCTGGAATGTATCAGATAGCAACAATCAGTTGATGCTGAAGTGTGACACTATCTTCCAGATGTTGTTTTACATCCTTCATAATGGTTTGGAGCCCACCCCATTGCATGTCAGATTTGCTCAAACTATACATAACCTGTCACAGTCTAAAGATCTTATTGAAATTGCAAACAAATGGAGCATTTGTGTAGGATATCAAGAAGTTCGCAAAATAAATTTTGCACTAACAAAATGTACAATATCTTTGTGGTTCACATAGAGTTCCAGTTCCTCCAGTATTTGATCAAAACCATCCAATTCAAGCAGCAATGGATAATTTTGACACCTTGGAAAATACCTTGTCTGGAATTGGTTTGACACATGATACGGTGCTAGTTTTACTCAAAAATGCTCCATTAAGCTCTGCACCAACACAACAGCATACTAATAAGGTCAGTGAAGCTCCAGAGTCAACCCTACAGCTTGGCAAGTTACAAAGTGTTCTTCCTTGCCAAGAAATTATCTCGATTGGACCAAGACATGAATGAGGTACAATAAGTCAAGATTTCTAAGTCTCTGAATTGCAAGATTTTCAGTCAACTTCATCATCAGAAATAATACATGCAAACCTAAGAGTTTTATAAAATTAGCACTATTTTATATTTTGTCTATTTTTTCAAATATTCTACAACTATTTTTAATCATTGTAACCCAAAATTTAGACATTTGTACATGTTTTTGTGTTAGGAAATTTAGTAGAGCTATTAATATCTAATTTCTTGACTATTTAGTTTGATAAGATTGGTTAGAGCTAGTTTATGCACCAAAATAGCCAAAAATTTCAATTTTGTGATTTTTTGACAATATTTACTTAATTTTTTTTACTATTTTTGCTGTTATTTTTTGACATTTTTGTCAGTTTTCTTGGTTCAGGCAGCAGTATGTTACAAACACAGATTCTCAATCAAACAAACAATTGCCCTTAAAAAAAATTTTAACTCAAGAATGACGAAAATATGAAACTGATCAAATTTTGCCATTTTCGCCAATTTTTTGCCATTTTGACCACTTTCGCACCAATTTGGTGTGATGGCATAGAAACATTTGGATTCTACGCCCCAAAATTAGTCTAGATGAGTCGTCAAAACCTCTGCACCCAGAAATTTATACGAACTCTAGGCCAGATCCTGTACTATATAGGAGCTTATACCCTTCAGGAAGTCCAGAAAAAGATGGGTTCTTTTTCAACCATTCATTGGATAGATGATTGGAGGCATAATCCTTTTATCTGGGGAGAATTTAATTAATATTTGCACTCAACCAGGACCTCTAACAAGGAAGGAAGCATGCCTTCCTGGTATACTGTGGATGGGATTCATCCTGCTCCCTTATCAGTGTCAAGACTCTGGACAAGAATTGTGGGGAAGTGTCAGGAGTTGTCTTCTGGGCATCTGAGCCCAGTGACAGCTTTTTTTTATGGGACCTCCAGCAGGGTCTCAAGATATCCAGAATTCCAGGGATCCTTTTCCATAGCTGTCCAGAATGATGAGCCTGATGAATCAAGAAAGAATGGACAACCTAACTTGTTGCCTCCATCATTCTTCACTGTATCTAGTTGAAATGTACAGTTGCAATACTTAATTTCTTTGAGAGAAACTTATCTGATGAAAACTAATGTGTTGGTGTTTTATTTCTCACTGGTGGAGAGAATGTGGGTGTAATAAAAAAAAGAAAAGAAATCTGGTAGGGGGTTGGTGGAGATTGGTGGCTGGATTGAAAAGGTTGACCTTTTGCTTGCGCTCTAGCAGTTTCACCGCTAAGAGGCAGGAAGTGTAGGGGTTTTAATAAATTGCTTGAGTGACTTAATGAAACTGAATATTCTAATGGTTGTTATATTTCCAGCCACTTATCTCTAGCAGCCTCTTATTAGGAACTTATAAAAAGCTAATAATAGAATAACAAAGATGAACACACATTAAGCCAGACAAAAGTGGGTGATAAACCAGAAAGATGGTAGTAATCAAGTGTTCCATTAATTTGGTAAAGTATTCTAGACATATTCTGGATCTGAATTAAGGGATTCATAATAGAGTATAAATACAAGAGAAGACCCTCAGTATCAAGAATTTCATCATGAAGGTATGTGGAGAGTTGCAAGACTATGGCATGATTATGGATGTCACTGTTAATTCCTAAGAGCAAACAAACATGGGTGGTACCCATGAGCCTAGTGCTGATTTTCTGCATAAACCTGCACCCTATTGAACTTGTTCTGGTAGTGAGAAACCAGAGCACCCTACAATTAAAGATTGTGCATGATTGTACAAACTTTTGAGGCCTTTCCAAATCTGTTAAAATATTTCTAGTTAGGATTATGTAATTCAATGTCTGTTTCACCATTTATCTTAACCATACTAACCCCTTATTTTTGCCTTGATGAAATTGAATTATCTTGTTGTCTGGGCTATCCCCTCCTTTTCTAGTACCATTTTGGTTCCAGATGGGTCAATTAAACTCGAATATACCATTAGGGTATAGTTGGGGAATAACCTAAGTGGTGTTGTCATTGTCAAGAATAAATTTGTGAAAATCAAGGTTTTTGTCCATAATAGTTCCTTAGATTGAAGCTTGGACCATTAAGAGGGAACCAGAAAAATACATGTATGGGGTTCTAGAAATTTGCTAATGTCTAGTTTTAAATCAGGATATAACTCGTGATTAATCACCAGAATCCCTCCCCCTCCCCCTTCTTCTGATCACTTAATACAGGGAATTAAGTCTAGGAACCACTTCATATATAGTGGACTAAGGGGTAAAACCAACCAAGGGATGGTGGGTCATAAGTTCAAGGTACAGGAGGTTCTTGGTTTTTTTTTGTTATTTTATTATTAGCTTTTTATAAGTTCCTAATAAGATGCTGCTAGAGTTAAGTGGCTGGAAATAAAACAATAACCATTAGAATATTCAGTTTCATGAAGTCAAACAATTTCTTAAAACCCCTACAACATAAAATCCATCATCATTCTTGTGTCAGTAACTTCTTGGCAGCCAGTGCCTCCCAATGTATTATGCAGTGAATCAAACAGCAATTGGAAGCAACATCCTTTATTTTTGTAGTAACAGCATTCTTGCTTCCAACCACTGCTGCAGCTCCATCTGTGGTGACAAACACATTTATTCCAGCTCAGATCATTTCTCCATAAATTCATTCACCTTGGTGAAAATTGCCTCGGCTGTTGTCTGCACACCAACTAGTAAGCAGAATAAGAAATGTTTGATTATTTTCTTTGATTGAATATCAGGAAAGCAGCAGTAAGCTAAAAGTTGAGCCACATTTCCAACATCAGTGGATTATCAAACTGCACACCAAAGCAGGATGCTCCTCTGAGCTTCATGAGCAGTTGGCAGTTGATCCTTCAAATCTTCAGCGACTGCCACAGATCAATGTTTCATCAAAGTGCCTGAAAGTGGGACATTCAGCACCTTGTCAACTGCTTTCTTCCCCCCATAAAGCCTTCAGTGAAAGGCTTCTTAGATTTAATGAGAACATGTGCTATTTTCACTGATGCCATTAGCAAGGGCTTCTCTTCCCTTCTTCAATGGACAACAATGCTATCAAAAGGGTTTTGTTGCTTTTTAAGTTCAGCTAGAGTTGCTTTGAAGAACTCCTTTGACTTGTTTTCATGGTCAGTGTGTTGCATTTTGAGATGAGAAAGTAGCTTGGAGGGTACAAGACTCAAATTTTGATACTTCACAGAACAGAAGAAACACTGAGTAGCTGGATAAGGATTCTGATCTTCATCCTCAGGCAAATAAAATCCATACTTGATGTAGTCGTCACTCCACTTCCGTCTCTTTGGTTTCAGTGGATTGGATAAGCCTGATGAATATTGTACTTCCTGCTTCAAATTTGTCTCAGCACCAATGATTTGATCTTCCTGTTTCTCATCAGAATGACTAACATTCAAATTTCCATCATCTGTGTTGGACATTTCATGCAATATCACACTATCACAGGCTGCTGTTCTTCAGTAACAACAGTTTTGTTGAAATATTTAAAAAGAGCCATCTGCAGGGAAGAAAAACTCCAATTAGGCGTATTATGATTTACATTTAAATATATACACATCACAGTCAATGAACACTACTCTCATCCATGTCTACACTCTCTGCACTAGAAATAACTCTAAATTGTATAAACCTTCATAAATCACCTAAAACTGTCAATACTCCTGCACATAACTTGCTGTATCTTTTCAATACATTGACTAGTGGACAAAAACAATATACATCCAACATTTTTCTCCAGAAAGCTCCTTTTGTACTGTGCAGTCTAGGGTGCATCAGCCTATAAGGGGTGAAATTTTGAACTTTGGATATTGATTTGGCCCTATGATATTATGGTTACAATCCCCAACAAACCTTCAGTGTCCACGTTTCAAGCTGTTCTGACAATATTTAGTGGGTCCATCTCGAAGATGAAAATTTGACAATTGTGGAATTTTATGGTTTTACTAGAAAATCTTGTGTAAGCATTGTAGATTTTGTTTGAAAAAAAAATTGTAAATATAGTTAGTTTTAGCCAAGTTTTAGCCTCAATTCATGAAATTATCTGTCTTTTTAGACTTTTTTTTGTGTTATTCTGAGAATCATGAAGTGAGTTACCAGGATGCGGGATGAGGACCCAACTTGCCAAGCATCCCACCAACCACCTCCACCTATTAAAAATGGTATTTCATGATAAAATACTTGTAAAAATTGATTTATTGCTTATTGATATCTTAATTATTCTTCTTTGTCATTTTTTCTTTTAAAACAGATGATAAAGAAGCTTGTCTCTTTCTCAGATTAGGAGTGGCTTTTCTGTCAGCTTCTACAACTTGGAGAACATTTTGAAGATGTTCTTCAGTCCTTGCAGCCTCATAAAAGTCACTGCATAGTTTTACTGCCCTCTCAGAGCCATCATTTATGACATTTATAGCCAAAAGTTTTTCTTTGGAAGATATAAATGATGCTGTTGTTTTCCATCCAACAATCTCAACCATTAAAAAATCATAGTCTAACTGTAGTGAAGAGAATATGAACCATGAGTTTTTGTCAATCAAGTCAGCTAGTGTGTTTTCCAGTCGTAGATTGGTAGGGAAATTAGGCTTTCCAAAACTAGATCCATGTCTACCTTCTGGAACCAGTCTCAGTCTTGTGTGGTTTATAGGAAAGTAGATGGTTTGTTATAGCATGAAGTTCATTTTTTGGAACCAAATCGCTGAATAATACAAGAGGAATCATCTCTGATGAAAGGTACCAGAGATGACGTTTCAAAGATGTTAGAGCACTTTTTGCTATTTGCTTGTTTACTTCCTCGTATCTAAGAAGCTTTTTGTAAAGCTGCAAATTGTGCCATGGTGCATCAAAAACTGAAGAGCAGGTCATCCACCATGGGTAGTAAATCAGTGAAATGAAGGTTGCAAAGTCTCTTAGTTTCAGAATTTGTTGCTTGTTTGTGATTGTTACTGAAGGTAGTTTTGAGATATTATCTTCTAGTAATGCAATTTTTAGAGCATATATTGCTTTACTCATCCATCTGGCTCTATGTATAGCACCAGGTCGCTGAAGGGTTATATCCTTATCACTAGGTCCTGCATTTAAGTATAACACAACTAAGTCAGAAAATTGTTTGTAGTCATATCGTGTATGTTGCTTTTCTATATTACTTATTTGAATTGCATAATCAGTCCATTCCTGAAGAATCTCCTGGACAGCTTTGGAGTACTGATTGAAGTCAATTTTTTTCAATTTTTCATCCTTGGAAATCCACTGAAACTTTTCTCGAAATCTGTTAAAGACATTAATTTCTGGTCCACTCGAAGTTTCTACTTTCATGTCCTGAAACACATGACTCATAATAACTTCACCAACATGATGCCTGCATGCAGACCATAATAAAGGCCGTCCAATCTCTTGTTGGATAGTTATGCATGCAGCGCTCACATGTCCCGTGTTGGTTGCTGTAGTGTTGAAAACCAAGTTCACTATTGAATCGGAGCAGTTCCACAATTTCAGTAGCTTCATAACTTCTTCAGTCAAGTTTTTCCCAGATTGGCCACTGCCACCAGCACTAGGATGATATGATGGAATACCAAGTAGTTTGAGATCCATTGAATTTCCAACTGATACAGCTAATCGTTCTTCTGTAACATATTTATCCTGTAGAGTAGAAATTATTTTCGAATCCCAATGAAGAGAGGCCAATTTAGGAGGATTCCAGGATTTTTCAATGGAACTTGAAATTTTTTGGGCTACTTCGCGTCTTGCTCTATCAGCTGTAGCATATGAAGTTGCCACTGCCTTAGTGTTACCACCACATTCTTCAACAAAAGCTTTTGTGAATGCAGCCTGTTGTGCCAGAGTCATTTTCATTCTTGATGCCAAAGAAACAAGTTTCGGTCCTTTCAGAATGTCATGAGGAATGATAGCTTGAGTACCTAAACAGACTGTTGACTGTGTGGATTTTCCATCTTTTTCAGCTCCATCATTAGCTTCTGACTCACTCTCAATGGTAGTTGTATCGCTTGTGCTACTGCTTTCTAATTCAACATAACTGCAAGAAGCTTCAGTGTCTCTCAATTCCTTTTCTTTTCTTGCATTTTCTTCACATTTTCGAAAATTAATGCGCTTCATTTTGGATGCTAAAGTTTGATCATGAGCTCCAAAAGAAGCAATTCTATCCCCTTGCATAGATTGAAGAAATTGTATATCTTCTGGATTACTCATAATTTTTTCGGCATTTTTAATCCACAGTGGAAAAGTCATTTTAAGTTGCATTTCCATATCTTCTAGTCTTGTCTTTGTACTTTGTAGCTCTCTCTTTTCAATGGAATTTCTCTCAGTTTCGCATTCTTTTCTGACAACGAAATTATTTTCTCACATGCTTTTTTCTCAGTAATCATTGGTATGTTGGCTTTATTGTAGAATGGTTGAATTTCTGTTAAAACAATTTTAGCTATATCTCGCTTAGTTCTCTCTCTTTTAGACCCTGTTGCTGGTGAAATAGGAAACATCTAAGAACTTGTTCACTTGTTGGCAAGCGACATCCTACAATCTTTGCATCATTATTTGTGATGCCAGGACCTAATCCAAATATACAGGTTTTTTTTCGTGTTTTTACATCAACTTTATCTGCACCACTTGAACAAGTTTTACCACTAGAAGTGGCTTCACTGGTTTTACCACTATTATCCATTATATCATATATCAACTATTATCACCAACATATATCAAAAATTGACCTGCAATAGAAACATAGATTAATATTAAAGTAGTCTACATGCCTGAAAATAAGAAAAAATAGCTATAGGTATTTCATGATGGAAATTATGTTTATTAATAGTAGCTATGGCTTAAACACAAGCAAACTAAACATACTAGGCCTATAGTACCTTAAGGATCATTCAATTCAATAAAATAAAGGTATATGTGAAAAAAATAATTTAAGGCAATTTATCCCAAAAATTGTCATTTTTGTAAAAGTTTAGGAGCTAGGTGGACCCAGTAGATATTAATCAATTGACCTGAAATTTTGCATGTGAATTTTTTTTAGGGAATGTAACCATAATAACAGGGCCAAATCAATTTTTGAAAGTTGCCATTTTTGATGCACCCTACAGTGTGCACCCCAATGCACATTATTCATGCCATGCACCCCTCCATGCACCCTGTCAGTTCCATATAACCCTAGAAAAATTGCATACACCCTGGTTGACTATCACTGGTCTAAATTATCTTTTTGCCTAGGAGAGGCTTATAGAACCTAGGTAGATAAATATGATTAGAGTTTGGGTGGTGTTGCTGTTGATTATTTAAAATGGAACTCGGCTCCATCAAGACTACCCCACTTAATTTTTATGGTTGCTGATAATAATAATGATGATAATGATTAGGGGTTGTTTAATCTCCTTCGCAACATCTAAGGTCATATGATGGAGGGAACCTACAGCTTTATGTGGGATCCAAACCATGGGTCACTACATAATCTGGACATGGAGGATGGTCTTCCATTGAACTACTACCCAAACCCAACATTGCTTAACTTCGCTGATCAATGGGAAGCAGTGTTACGACATTGGCTATGACATAGCCCATGGTTGCTGATAAGTTGGGCTATGTTGTAGCCAGTATCATAACACTGCTTCCCATTGATAAGTGAAGTTCAGTGACATTGGGTTGAATAGTAATTGGAGGGGAGACCATCCACTGCATCCAAACTATGTAGCGACCCATGGTTTAGATCCCACATAAAGCTGTAAGTCCCCTCTGTCATATGACCTTAGATGTTGTGAAGGAAGTTAAACAAACCAATCATTATTATTGCTAATAAGTTAATTACATATTTTATGCTTATAATTAGGATCCTAATCTGAAAATGAGTAGTGCACAAATAAAACTGCAAATTCCTTCATTTCAGAAGTAAAACTTTCAGCTGATTGATTTTACATCTGTACATGAATTTAGCTACATAAACAAACTATGGATGTTACTGTGAGCCTTACCTATGCAATATAGTAAAAATGAAAGTATACTGATCTTGCTTTTATTAATGAAAATGTAAAAGGAAATGTGAATTAAATGAGAAAATATGGAAGGAACATCATCTAAATTGATGATCAAAGAAGAACTGGAAATCAAGGAAGAGAATGTACTGGATTTTGATGAAAAGGGATTCATTGAGAATCTGGATCAGAAGCAGAATTATGCTCATATCCCAAAGGTTTGTTGTTGTTTTAGTGGTGGTGGTGGTGGTAGTAGTAGTAGTAGTAATTGACACATACAATTAATTTTCACTATTTAGTGTGCAATAATAATAGTTATTAAATATTTTTTCTATTTGAGTTGAGGCACTGATAGTTGTTTTAAAAATGAGAAAAAAGCATTTTGCTGCCCCAAGGCAGGGAAATTGTCACTACAGTGGCTTATAGATGTGCCAGTTGATATTGCTAGTTTGCTATTAGAGGCTGCTGTTTTTTATTTTAAACTTATTTGTGAATCCATTTAATTTGTTAGTGCTTATAAGTTATTTGTTTTTTGTTTTCTTTGCCTAATTTAGGTTGAAATACAACAAAATTTGCTGCCTTAGGCAGGTGCCTACTCTGCCTATACACAAATCCACCTGTTTAGGTGACTGAAAATTGATACTGTAAGCTTCTGGTTTCTAATCTTTAAAGAGAAAGGGACTTAATGTGAGTTACATTAAGCCACAATCCCAGACCTAGCTCTTAATTGGATATTAAAATAATCAAAATATTTTTCAGATCCTACCACCAGTACTGAAAGGTGATCATAATGGATATGGTATGAATATAAAAGATGAACCTCATGACTTCAGTGAAAATGTTCCAACATCTCTTCAGGTGAAAATATTTTAAATTACTTGTATACTCTCAAGTAGCAAATGTCTTTCATAATTTATAATTTAGCTATGGTATTCCATTGAATGGCCTCTAAATTTTAGACACGAGTCTGCAGAAACTCAACATAGCTATTGGGTAATATATAGGTAGTCTTTAAGCTTATCCCTTTTATCTTTGTTTCTATGAAATTTGGATTATAAACCATAAATTAGTGGTGGTAATCTTAAAAAGCTCTTGCTGACATGCTGAAGTTGGAGGTTTTTTAAATCTCATAATGAGACTGAAAAGGGTTACCCTATTTAGATATTTTAAAATATATTTAAGGCATTTGAAATGCATTTAATAATGCAGTAAATAAAATGTATTGAACTATTCTAGCAAAGTCAGAAAAAAATGCTGGATAGTCATCAAAAGGAGAAATGTTGAAATTTTAACTAAATATATCATAATGTAAATAAAGTCAAAATGAAAAAGTTGCTAAAATGTTAATCTTGCAAAATTTTTGAGCAACACATTTCTGAATATTTTTTAGTTTGAATAAAATTATGAGAGCTGCTCATGTTTTTAAAACTGCTTCAAACTTTAAGTGGTCGTTTCTCTCTACAGGCTACAGCTTCATTATGTTACAATATATTAATCTTTTCTAGTAGCTTGTCCTTAAAACTGGGTATTTTGTTTTATGATTGCATTGATAGTAATACCAAGTAATTAATGCTTTATTGTTATGCTAAAGAAAATAACATGTTTTAATGGAAAACAGAATTTAGCAACCAGTTTTTATCAGTTCACATTTTTAATATTTTTTTAAAGTAATTTTACAGACCTGATTCTTGCATTAATGATAAGCCTTTGCCCCATAATTATCTTCAATCTCCATCTTTATGGGTTATAGTGGTTTACAATCTTATGTAAATTGGGTCTTTGGATGTACAGTAGTCAGGAGGTTCTAGAACTGGCACAGTGTTAAGGGCAACTAATGCTAACTCTTATGTTATTATTACTGACACAGTTAGGTGTCAAAAAAACATCTTCAGCTCAGTGGGCAACAGTTTCCCCTATAAGCAAAATGAAGACAGATCCAAGTTTCAAATCCTGATGGTGCTGGTAATAATAATAATCTCACTTGGCCTGAGTGCTGTGGCAGTTTCTATCCTTCCTGACTGATTATTTAGGAGGAATCAAAACCTGACTTTAGGGTCTTCACTTTGCTTATAGGGAAATAGCATTACCCACTGAGTTATGAGTGCTGACTGAATGTACAGTTGTGATAAAAGATTAATTTTCTAGTGAAAAAATCTATGGAAAAATACTGAAAATTACAAAATTAAGAGAAAATAATGTGATGGATGAAAAATGTACTGATTGGAATGACAGGAAATTTGGTATCTTTTTTTTATGCTTTTTTCACAATGTGCTTACAGATTATATTTAGGATATGGTAAGTTCACACTGGAGTGTTCTTTGATTTGTTTTACTCTACATCAAATTGTGTGTGTGTTGTTATAGTCATTTAACTACAGACTGAAGGGTCCACAGCATCACATTCTGCATCAGTGATAACACCAAAGGAGGAGACATCCATAAAGGACAGTAGTTGTAGGAGCATCTCAAATTCAAAATTATCAGAATGTAATCAGAAACAAGAGCCAGAAAGAAATCTCACCCAGAAAATCAAAAGTGGAGGTAATTTATTTGGTTTCTTGGATGATAAACACTAATTTGTATTCTTCATAAACTATTGATTGAAGGAAGTACAAGCCTAAATTTTATTTGCAACATACTGTATGTACTAGATCAAAATGTTTAAAGTAAAATTTTATTACACTTTATTTGCATATACTGGTAGGCTTCTATGAGTTACTTAGGAGAATCCAGTTGTATCTCTGGATTAAAATATGCAACCTGTGTTTTGTTTACATCAGATGCATCATACAAGAAGGTTGAATGTTGTTAAGAATCTTAAAAATTAGTATCACATTATTTTAATCACACATTTCATTCGTTCCTTGAATGATTCAGTGATATACTTGGCAAAGAAAATTATACAAGTTTCGCAGCTAGAATAACAAATGGAATAAAATAAAATTTGCTAGTTTCTGTGTTTATAAACTAAACAAGTGCTGTCCATGCACTAAATTCAGTGTATTTGGTAAGACATAAAATCTTCAAATGAAACTGACTACTGTATTATTGTTTTATAACTCGGAACAGGAATTTATTTTGTGAGCCAACCAAAGGTCAAGATAAACTATTATAGGTATTGCATTGTTGGGGCATTCCAGGTAGTGTTGAAAACCGGTTTGTAAAATTCCCCTAAAAATCGAAAACCGAAAGAAAAAACTGGTTTTATTGATTGATTTTTATTTGGCTCAAACTTGCGCGAATGTGCAGCTACGCTACGCGCTACAGCGCACGAAAAATAACTTCAAATACATTACCTATTAAGTTAAATTGTGACAAACTGGCAACTGCTCTTCAGTATAATTTTTGCCTATCTGGCAACTCTATCTTCAGTTTGTCTCATCATGTAGACTGTAGTGTAGAGTCAGTCGACAAAAGCCCTATTCGCAGTATAAGACCCTTAATGCCCTTTGTTTCTTAAGATGTCTTTTCCAAAATAGGGATAAAATCTAAATTAATTTATATATTTTTTCTTTCACGAAGAGTCAATTTTCTGTTTTCTAGGTAAAGTTTTTTTTATTAAAAATTTTTATTTCAATGTTTTTTCCAAAATAGAGAGAAATTTTATTTTTATTCTTTATAATTTTTTTACAAAAAGAAGTTTATTTCTTTCTAAGTATAGATGTTTTATTTTAAAAAATTATTTCAAATCTAAATTGTTTGAATAATGTATTATTTTGGCTAAAATAAAATATGTCAAAGTTGTCATTTTCTTATTCATATGTATACATATGATGCTGCATTTTTGCATTCTTTTGACCAAAAAATAGGTGATAAGCTATGCTTGTTAAGAGTTAAAGTCAGTACCTTTCAATTGTGGCTTTTAAAAATTACTATACTTTTCAGTCATAACCGGTTAAAACCAGTTTTCAAAAAACAGATTGATTAAAAACTGGTTTGTAAAGTTTTGATTATTTTTCAACACTAATTCCAGGAGAGATCACCCAATGCATGTCACCACTCCAACTCAGATTTTGATGAAAATTGACATATGGGGTTTTTCCAGGTGCTGATTTCACTGGTTCAAATAAAAAAGTTATGGCCCATAGTTTTTGAGATATGGGCCCCCAAAATCTTGGGGGCCCCACTTTACCACCTAACTTTAATGGGCAATACCTCCCAAACATCTTGTTGTAGATCTATAAAACTATACATTTTTAGAATCAGCATGAAGAAATCTATTAAATGATACCACATTCAAATGTGTAGAACAATAATGAAAAAATCCCCCCCCCCATTTTTATTTTTGACCCTCCCCCTCCCTAGACAGTGAAATCCAAAAAAAAAAAAATTCATTTATTAAACTTCCATTAATTGTTAAAAGATACAAACAATAAAAAATGTGGGTATCAAGTTGCAAGATATTTTAAAAATTATTGAAAAAATATGTACATTGTGAAATTTTGACATTTTTACGCCTGCAGACTAAAATAGAGAACTACAAATGATATATTCACATGAATGAAAATAAACAGCAAAAATACAAATTGAACACACGTATTACATCAAGTTGATTCATAATTACGAGAGTTTTTTCAACTCATTTTCTGGGAAAACATATTGAATACGCATTGTTCCTGGCTTTAAAGTTGGTGTGCTTAATAAACCTAAAATTTTATCTCTTGATATGTGGCATGTATCTCTGATTTGTGGAAAGTAATGGTAAACACTATATCCTGATGGGTGCAAAAAGCTAACCTCAAAGTCATCAAATTCCTCATTATAGGAATGTACAAATCCTAACCATTTCTGATCATTGTAAGTACAAACTATGTACTCTCCTATTTTTGGATTAACTTCAACATTATCTTCACCCAGAAAAGCTTTGCTTATAATCCTCACTTCACCACCTTCATCACAAGAAAATTCAAATGCTTTTGTTATTTGCATTAATAGGTACAAATCTGTGAAATTTTTGTGTTCCTGTTAGCCGCATACTTTTTTCATATGTCATTTAAAAATTTTTCTATAGCTTCAATTTCTTCAGAATTTATTAAAAAAATTTATGCTGTCACTTATATTGTTTGAACAAAATTCAAACATGTCTTCTGGTGTTAATATTTGATTTGCGAATGTTCTCTGCATACTCGCTCTGGCTACAGGTCTTTTCACTATACCTCCAATCCCATCACAAGCGCTCTTACCATGGCTTGTGGCAAAGAAATGCCACTCACATTCCAGCCCAAAATCATGTTTACAAATGTTAACAAAGTTGAAACGATTTTTATATTGTCCTGCATATCCATCAGTAAAATAACGTAATTTTTTGATATGAAGGTGGGATTTTCTAATAATAGGTATGAGCGTATTTAAAAAGTGTAAACCATTGTAGTGTTATGTTTTGTATTTGGGGATAAAAAAACAATAACTTAAATGCTTTGGTTCATTACTTTCTGGTTCCTTATAGTATAACACAAAGGGATGCACTGTGCATTTGGTATTTTCCCAATGAAAACCTTGGACTGTATCTTGTACTACAAATGAGTAGTTTTCTGAAAAGTCACCAAGAACTACAGAGCTGTATGGCTATTTAAATTATTCTTCGTTTTTTAGAAATGCACTCTGATTCTTTGCTATAAAGTGATGTCAATTTGACAATTTTTGTGCTTAATGAATTTATAAAATCATCTACAGATTCTGTTTTTTCAACCATATTGCATTGATCTGTAGTAACCCATTGTTTATATTTTGTTTCCTCACTTTCAGGATCGTTAACACTTTGAAAAGTGAGCAAAAAATTCTTAATATCTTGTTCTTTTGGACAGAGATTACATATTTGCATCATGCAATTCCTGTTGTTGACATCATACTGCTTCTCCATAAGAGTTGTGTATTCCAACCCTTTGACACCCAAAGCTGAGAATTGTATTTTGGCATTCTGGTGGTATGTATATACACACAGAATGGGTACCAGCAGCTCCAGCTAAAACACAATGTCTGGGGCGAAGGCTGGCAAAACTAGAGAAGCCAATTTGGGGACTATCTGGATTATTTTTGTAGAGACTAAAAGCTTCTTTCAGATTCATTAACACCAGTCTTTTCTGCACAGATTCTTTATACCCACTTTCATTTCTGATACTCTGGCAGTCTTTTGTACCTGGGCACAAATGACTAATTTCATCTGATTCAAAAAATTTCTGAACAGAATCTTTAGTACCTTTAGTTATTACTTTTCCTTTTGACGTGGGTTCAATTTCAGGAGTAATTCCAAGTCTTTGTTTTATATTTCTGCTTTTCTTAACTAAATATTCAGTTGTCTGAAATAGATTTATAGTTTTTGATATGGTAAATGGAGATAATGTCAATATTTTGAGTTTCCTCTCATAACTGTCAGTAGAATGGAAAGCTTCAACCAGTTCATTCATGAGATGAATCATTGACCTGAAACAAATTCATGAATGTATAATAGCTATAAACAAAATATTACATGTGCATATTAAATTTTTTGGATTATAATATTGATTTCAAGTGTAACAAAATGAGCATTCTTTGAGCTAGTCAAATTAAACCAAAAATTATTTTGTGACGAAATATTATCAAAACCCTTTATCATTTTAGTTTGTAACCAGATGTATTCCAAATGATTTAATGGGCCCTCATTGATCTCCAATCTTTAGGGAGTTGTGCTTCTAGTTTCTACTATCAAAGGTGAATACCTACATTTTGTTTTTATGCTTCAGTTTTAGTTTAGGTATATTCCTACTTAATAATAGCGTATCATTTTAAAATTCATACATTTGAGTTTCATGATCCAACTTTGTAGCTTTTGATGGGCTTGGGATCTCAATTTCTAAACTAGTTTCTAGCTTTCATTTTAAAGAATGACATGCTTTTTCTATTGTTTGAAGAGCTTTTGCTTCTTTTCTTGAGGAACCCAAACCATCTGAAATTTTTGAATTAATAAATATTTGACTCCATTTGATATATATGGACAATAATAATTAATGTTGCGGAAAAACTGTCTTGAAAGTAAATGCATTATAAATAAATAATATAAATATAAAAAGTATGTATCATTAAATACTTATGCTTCTTCACTGGAGTCACAGTAAGACTTTCTAGAACTTGAGAAACCTCCTTTTTGGCATTACTTGATATACTTGGATCATATTCATTGCTTTCTGAAATAACATTCTCAGAAGACTGATCAGACTCTTCACTTTGTGATGTTGATAGCAACTCTGGTCTGTGGGTCAGTAATTTTCTACAGTTGCTACATAGTATGGTATTCCTTTGTAGTTTCCATTTACATCGATCATAGTGATTGGCTGATGGTTCTTATATCCATGTGTATTAGGGTGCCACACTCTATAGGGGCAGTTTTTAGAATTTGGAAATTTCGAATGGCCCTTAGTCATATTGTTTGGTTGGATGAGAAAACCCTAAATATGAAGTTTGAGCCCGATCGAAGTACATTTAGAGGTTCCACATCGACCGTTTCTGTTGTACCGTGTGTTCGAAATAATGGATTTATCTGGGAAACCTGTAACCATGGCACTATTACATATATACAGGGTTGAAAAAAACCATGGTTTTTAAAAAAAAAAAAAAAACCAATGGTTTTAAAAAAAAAAAAAACTTAACTCAGATAACTCAATTAGGTACTGGTACTCAGAAATTAGAATTGCTGACTGTCTCATTTTTTAATTGGAAGATGTTAGATGTAAGAAGTGCTAACTTTACAAAAATGAAAATAAACCTAATAACAACATTTATATTTGTAGCTACATGCATTTATAATGTAATTGATACAGGTAACTTCAATCCTTTTATGTGCAATGCCACTATTAAATAGGCCTGCTAGTGCAAGGTAGCTATATTATATACTACCGTACATACTAGGCTACCCTGAACTGATGGTTTTTAGGTCTTATTAATATCAAGCTCCACCTCTTCCGGCAGCAGCTCCCCATTAAGGCTCGCGAGGCCCGGGGCATCCTGCGCTTCATAAACTTTGCGCTGCTGGTTTACATTCCAGCCTGGTTTACGGCGCCCC
The DNA here is from genome assembly GCA_023014485.1 of Bathynomus jamesi. Taxonomy (NCBI): domain Eukaryota; kingdom Metazoa; phylum Arthropoda; class Malacostraca; order Isopoda; family Cirolanidae; genus Bathynomus; species Bathynomus jamesi. The sequence goes on along the minus strand of JAJOZX010005701.1, from coordinate 227,599 downwards.
TTCCCGCCGCTGCCCCTCGAACTGACCTGGCGATGCTCAAGGCGCTGGTTGACTACGACAAGGTGGACAAGGACGTGTCCAAGGCTATCTCCCCTGTGTTTCGACGACATCTCTGGTACCTGAGTGAACACCTGGCCGCCCTCGCTCTCTTCGATGACGACACTCCGCTGGAGGAGAAGAGTCGAATTGCGACGGCCATCAAGGATGTCGAGGGCACCGAGGAGCCACCCAAGCGCATTGCCCTTGATGTCTGCCCGGAGGAGCTCGAGCGAAAGACAGTCGCAGACTTTTGCACGACATCCAGCACGCTTCTTTTCGAGCGGATTGCGATCAATACTTCTTTCCTAGAGTTGGAGCCGGCTACCTGGCGGGGAAACGCCGTTTCTCTACGTTGAGCGTTGTCAATGTCCGGGCGGAGCGAGGGGTCGCGCTGATGCAGAACTACAATCTCGCACTCACCAAGGACGAGGAGCAACAGCAGTACTTGATGCAAGTCGTTGAGAAGTACCACAAAGAGCACCCGAGCGCCCGCAGCGGAAATCCTTAACAGGTTTGGGGGTACTTTATGGTATATTTGAATTTGCTTCATTTTTATAGGGTGTTACTCCTATTAATCCTGTATAACAATGTATAATTGTATATACTTTATTTCTTAGTTATTATTTTGATTTATATGGCCAGTAGGCTCAGTATATTACTATGATTAATACGGAATAAAATGTTTTTTATTTTAATAATAATAAGTTGTTTTGTTGCAATAAAATTGAAATTAATTTAATGATTTTGTATTATTAATAACATTACACACAGAGAATAGTATCCTGCTACCCAGGCATGGTGGGACAAGTTTATTCCAATTAATTATGAAATAATGTTGAACAATATTGTTAAGGTGTTTGCACTGTTTGCTAGTTGCGTATTGTGTTGTTATAAGCTGGTTGCCGGTTGGTGTGGTTTGGATTACAAAGCATAAACGTATTAAGGTGAAACTTTGAAAAAAAACTTTTGAACCGCGACAAAAATATTAATATAAAAAAAAATATTGGAGATGGAATAAACTTAATGCTATGGAAATATAGCTGTGACTGTCCTCTACGCCATGGTATATGATAGCATTTATATTGACATTGTACATGTTACTTTACCCCTTGGAGCTGGAGCAATTTCTTGGAGAAACTCATTACTTCTGACACGTGGTACGCCAGAGATGGTCGACGCGGAACCCCTAAATATCCTTCAATTTGGCTAAAATTTCATATTCAGGGCTTTTTCACCCAACCTAACAATCCCACAAAGGGCCATCCTAAAAATCAAAAAATGATTTTTATGTGGCACCCTAATGTGTATCTTTTTCTTATGTTTTTGTAAAGGATCATCACAGTATCTAACCATTTTTCATTACTAAAAATACACGATTGTAAATCTCAAAAATAAGATATGATTTGACTCAAAATAAGCACACCTGTAATAAAAATAAGCATAATTCTCAAACATTTGAGAGAGAGAGAGAGAGAGAGAGAGAGAGAGAGAGAGAGAGTGAGAGTTACAAGGAAAAGAAGTACCTCAAAAGGCCTTGCGGCCCATACCGAGGAGGTACCAATGGCAACGGGTGCCAGGGAAAATTTTGTCTTTCAACTATGCTAGCAGTAGTAGAAAACTGGATAGAAAAGTAGAAGGCTCTCTCCCCACCCTCCGCTCCCTCCCTGCCAGAGGCAGGTACGGAAAAAGGTTGAAGAAAATACCTTGACCCTGGAAAAGTAGCCAAGGAAATTTTACAGGAAAGTGGAGAATATATAAATAGCTCTATATTTAGCTTGCTCACAGAGACCAAGCAAGCGAACTCCTGCAGAGTTTTCTGAGGTTTTAATCTTAAACTATGAGTGTGTTCAGTACTTTGTCTAGCCTATTTTTAAACAGATTTACACTTTGACTGGAAACAACCTCTGAGGGAAGTTGGTTCCAGATATTAACTATTTTATAGGAAAAGAAATTTCCGCAGACTGAGGTCCTAAATGTCTTTACACACTCAAATAGTGTGCAAGATTTCGTCTAACCTTTTCTTGAACTGATCCACAGAGGAACTGTTCACAACTTCCGAAGGTAACCTGTTCCATGTGTCACAGATCTTATACGTAACGTAATTCCCACACACACTTGTCCTAAACCGTTTCAAATCCAACTTCCAACCATTGTTGCGAGTTGGGTTATCATTTAAACTAAACATACTTCTAAAATCGACATCGTTGAACCCTCGTAAGAGCTTGAAAACCTCGATCAGTTGCCCGCGCAGCCTCCGAGTTTCAAGCGAAAACAAGTTCAGGGCGCGTAACCGTCGATTGTAGCCCATATGCCTAACGGAAGGGATCAACTTTGTGGCCCTCGCCTGCACTCGCTCCAGCCTCTCAATATCTTTCCTGAGGGTGGGCGACCAGAACTGCACAGCATACTCCAGGTACGGCCGAACAAGGGAATTGTACAGTGAGAGCACAATCTCCTTGTTCCGAAACTGAAATTGCCTCCTGATATAACCCAATAGTTTCTGGGCTTTCTTTTCCACCTCTACACACTGTTTCGTAAACTTAAGGTCGCTGCTAATTAGCACACCCAAGTCCTTTTCTAAATCAGTCACCTCGATATTACTGCCCAACATCGAGTAGTCCGACTTGGGATTGGCGTAGCCAATGTGCATCACTTTGCATTTACCCAAGTTAAATGACATTTGCCATTTTTCGGACCACTCTCCTATCCTACCTAGGTCCGCACGCAGTTCCTCGATCGCTTCGGGCGTCCCAACATTGGCCCCAAGCTTGGTGTCATCAGCGAATTTGGCGATCCGACTGACGATGCCACCGTCGATATCATTTATGTAAATGGTAAACAACAGTGGCCCCAAAACGGAACCCTGAGGAACCCCACTAGTGACCGAGGCCCAACCCGAACTAGCCCCTTTAATTACCACCCTCTGCCGCCTATTCCTCAGCCAGTTTTCAATCCACCTACCTATTTCCCCACCGATACCCAGCGCGCGCACTTTCGCCATTAGCCGGCGGTGAGGTACCTTATCAAAGGCTTTCTGAAAGTTGAGATAAAGTATATCAATCGCCCTACTCTTATCGTACTCACTCAACATGACGTAGAAAAACTCGAGCAAGTTGGTGAGACACGACCTATGCCGTCTAAACCCATGTTGGGAGTCCCCAAGCAGCTTGTAGGAATCCAAATGGTCAACGATTCTATCAGCTATTATCCTTTCTAATAATTTACCTACTACTGAAGTGAGACTAATAGGACGATAGTTCCCTGGACTTTCATGATCCCCTTTCTTAAAGATAGGGGTCACGTTGGCCTCCCTCCAGTCACCAGGCACCTGGCCCATCACCAACGATTTGTTGAAGACTGTAGCCAGGTGGGGAGCCACCTGGTCGCGCACTTCTCGCAAAATACTGGGGAGAAACTGGTCTGGCCCAGGAGCCTTAAACGCGCTCAGTTTGTCTATTCTATGAGCAACGACTGTCGCGGAGAGAGAGAGAGAGAGAGTTACAAGGAGTTACAAGGAAAAGAAGTACCTCAAAAGGCCTTGCGGCCCATACCGAGGAGGTACCAATGGCAACGGGTGCCACGGAAAATTTTCTACACACTCAAAGAGTGTGCAAAATTTGGTCTAACCTTTTCTTGAACTGATCCACAGAGGAACTGTTCACAACTTCCGAAGGTAACCTGTTCCATGTGTCACAGATCTTATACGTAACGTAATTCCCACACACACTAGTCCTAAACCGTTTCAAATCCAACTTCCAACCATTGTTGCGAGTTGGGTTATCATTTAAACTAAACATACTTCTAAAATCGACATCGTTGAACCCTCGTAAGAGCTTGAAAACCTCGATCAGTTGACCGCGCAGCCTCCGAGTTTCAAGCGAAAACAAGTTCAGGGCGCGTAACCGTCGATTGTAGCCCATATGCCTAACGGAAGGGATCAACTTTGTGGCCCTCGCCTGCACTCGCTCCAGCCTCTCAATATCTTTCCTGAGGGTGGGCGACCAGAACTGCACAGCATACTCCAGGTACGGCCGAACAAGGGAATTGTACAGTGAGAGCACAATCTCCTTGTTCCGAAACTGAAATTGCCTCCTGATATAACCCAATAGTTTCTGGGCTTTCTTTTCCATCTCTACACACTGTTTCGTAAACTTAAGGTCGCTGCTAATTAGCACACCCAAGTCCTTTTCTAAATCAGTCACCTCGATATTACTGCCCAACATCGAGTAGTCCGACTTGGGATTGGCGTAGCCAATGTGCATCACTTTGCATTTACCCAAGTTAAACGGCATTTGCCATTTTTCGGACCACTCTCCTATCCTACCTAGGTCCGCACGCAGTTCCTCGATCGCTTCGGGCGTCCCAACATTGGCCCCAAGCTTGGTGTCATCAGCGAATTTGGCGATCCGACTGACGATGCCACCGTCGATATCATTTATGTAAATGGTAAACAACAGTGGCCCCAAAACGGAACCCTGAGGAACCCCACTAGTGACCGAGGCCCAACCCGAACTAGCCCCTTTAATTACCACCCTCTGCCGCCTATTCCTTAGCCAGTTTTCAATCCACCTACCTATTTCCCCACCGATACCCAGCGCGCGCACTTTCGCCATTAGCCGGCGGTGAGGTACCTTATCAAAGGCTTTCGAAAGTCGAGATAAAGTATATCAATCGCCCTACTCTTATCGTACTCACTCAACATGACGTGGAAAAACTCGAGCAAGTTGGTGAGACACGACCTATGCCGTCTAAACCCATGTTGGGAGTCCCCAAGCAGCTTGTAGGAATCCAAATGGTCAACGATTCTATCAGCTATTATCCTTTCTAATAATTTACCTACAACTGAAGTGAGACTAATAGGACGATAGTTCCCTGGACTTTCGTGATCCCCTTTCTTAAAGATAGGGGTCACGTTGGCCTCTCTCCAGTCACCAGGCACCTGGCCCATCTCCAACGATTTGTTGAAGACTGTAGCCAGGTGGGGAGCCACCTGGTCGCGCACTTCTCGCAAAACACTGGGGAGAAACTGGTCTGGCCCAGGAGCCTTAAACGCGCTCAGTTTGTCTATTCTATGAGCAACGACTGTCGCGGTACATCTAACACTATCCAGGTCAGCACCTTCGTGCCTCACAGCTGGCTCGGGGATGACGCGGGTATCCTCCCTGGTGAACACTCCCGCAAAGTACTCATTAAGCACCTTAGCGATGTCCGCGTCGGAGGTCCGCAGAACGCCGCTTCCGTCCTTTAAAGGACCTATCATGCTTCTAATAGGCTTTCTACTATTAACATAACTGAAGAACTCCTTAGGGTTCCTCTTGCAGAGGCTTGCCACCCGTAGTTCTTCGTTACGTTTCGCTAGCCTAACCTTCGCCTTCACTTCCCTACACAGGCGGACATACGCTTCAGTGTTCTCGTGGGAACGATTGGCCTTCGCCCTCCTATACACTACTTTCCTATTTCGGATAGCCGAAGCGATGCCACGATTGAACCACTTAGGCTGCGTTGAAGCAGGGGTGACCAGTTTTGAGGGTATGGCAGCAGACTGCAGCACCATAAACTCATCCCGGAATGCACTCCACACTCCCTCAACATCGCCGCCAACCTCTAACCCCATCTCTGCTACGCTATCCCTGAGGCTAACAAAGTTCGCCCGCCGGAGATCGAGCTTACTGCCTCTCGAGTTACTACGCTTCACCCGAGGGACGCACACACGGAACCTAATAATACCGTGATCACTCCCGCCCAACGATTCGTCAACGGTGAGGCCAGTGACGAGGTTGTCTTCGGTCGTGAATACTAAGTCTAGAACGCTTTCGCCTCGTGTAGGCTCGTTGACCCACTGAGTGAGGAAGTTCTCATCAGCAAAGTCAACTAGCCTCCTCCCTTCAGCATCGGCAGTCCTGTTTTCCCACTTTATGCCGCGACAGTTGAAGTCTCCTAAAACTACACACACCCTATCCCCTAGCAGGCTACTGAGTTCGGTGTACAGGGCTGTATCCTCCTCGAGGAGGAGATGCGGAGGTCTGTACACCAAGATTAACCTATAGTTCGTCCCTCCCACGTTCAGATCGACGCCAAGCAGCTCCCGTTCCGACCGGAACTGGCAGTCAACCGGACTCAACGTGTCTCTGACGTATATTAGTACCCCACCCCCCTCCCCACGGGTGCGGTCTTTGCGAAACATTCTATACCCGGGAATTTCGAACTCCCCAACGTAGTCCCTACGATCAGTATGAATCCAGGACTCGGTGATAGCAACGATATCCTGGTATTCTGATGCTAAGAGCGCCCGTAGCTCGCGAAACTTGTTCCTAATTGACCTAGCATTAAAAAGCATTGCACGGAGGGAGCCTTCCCTATTCTGACCGCCCCCTAGCACGACCCGTTTCCCGAACAGCCAAGGCTGTCGGGAGTTGAAGAGCCCCTCACTAACGAGGGGGCAACTTCCACAGGAGACTGAGCCCCCTCCAACGTAGGAGGAGGGTCACCCATCTGTACTTCGCCGCACCCTTCAGTCGAAGGTACGTCCGCCACCGGCTCATCCTCATCTCTCCCCGGTGGGGGCCCATCATCTCTCCCAGGACTCGACCTCACCATTCTGTATAGGTGCCGGTCGAGCAGCGCGCCTAGCACACCTTTACCCTTGTCATTGAGGTGGACACCATCCCTCTGGTAAAGGTCCCACCTACCCGAAAATGCATCGAAGGGGTCAATAAACTTCACGCCCAGCGGAACGCACAAGTCTTGTACCCTCTCGTTGATGCCAATGACCTTACTGAGCGAGTGGTCACTGACATTCATTCGCGGTAAAATACCCATTAACATTCCCCTGTCTGTCTTCAGTTTTAGATCATCCGCAAGAGACATGATCTCGGTGATGATCCCTTCTGTAAGACCTACCCCACCGCCTTTGAGGAACAGGTCATTGCCACCAGCGTGGACAACGATCGCAGTCCTCCGACTATCCACGCGCACCTTCTCTACCTCCTTCCTTAAGTGCGCCGTTCCCCGCCCAGGTAAGCACCTTACCTTCCTCCCATCCCGGTTTGCAGAAGCAAAGTACTTCTCCTGGCCCCTGATCTGCGAGTCCCCAATAAAACGGTGTCTTCCTCCTTCGAGCACAGGAGACTAAAGCGGTTAGAGGTCTTGACAGGGGCAACTGGGGTCTCAGGCTTCGGCTTCGCAGCTTCGGCTTCGCAGCCTTCTTGCCCGAGACCTTTCGAAACCCGTCGCCACCCATACACGCAGTTACACCACCCGACCCACCCCGACAGGTAGCTACATCCTTCGGTTTCTTTGGGCCATCAGCAGGCCCCTTCCCACCCTTCTCTATCGATCCCTTCCCACCCTTCTCTATCAGCCCCTTCTTTGAGCCCTCCCTTTGTTCTTGATACTTAATCTTACAGTTTGAATCTGCTGGTGTGTTTTTAATTTGATCTTGTCCACTGGGTTGGATTTCCAGTGCTACGACCCTAGCTTCAAGCTTTTTTACTAATTCCTTTAGCTCTTTAACTTCCTTTTCGTGGTTGTCTCTAAGTTTACAAAACAAACATACACTAAGGGATGTGATATCGCTGATATTACCCTCTGGGAAGTCTACGCACCAATGATTAACTTTACATTTAAAGCATTCTGCTTTCAATTTAGCTGGCCCTGCCATATTTTCTCTTTTTTTTGTTTTTCTGAATACTCTGAATAAGATAAAGCGTTCTAGCAATGAAAACTATCCAAAAACGTTATGACCAGTATATAAAAAGGGGGGGGGGGGGGGTGAATTAATCCCGCGCGTAGCCGCACCCGCCTTTTCGCAAGTGACGTTCATTCCTTCCAGAAGACTACACCTCTCCTGCTGCCGCACCGACCAAAGGTCTCCCCAGGGCCGGACCGTCCCAAACGTGTCGCAGCTACCAACTGACAAACACTCGCGACGCAAGCGTCACGGATTTTCCGCCAGGAGCGACAGCGAGATGCAGCCCCTTACTAAGTCTTACTAGTCACTCACAAGTGGGCCAGACTCTTAGAATCCAGTGTTCAAGGGATATCCCACCAGACCCAGAGGCTACGCCCGAGACTTTACGCTGGCCTGGCAGCCAGCTGGGCAGTAAAGCCCTCTCACCTCAGAGCAGTACAGCCAAGCACCATCAATTGGTCACCAAAGAACGGTCGCAGGGGGCTGGTCAAGCCATTACGCGTTAGGAATGGGCTTAACGGGGCACTAGCCACACTCCATTCATCGCGCCCCTACGCCTGGGACCCCTCCATCCCAGTCTCTCACAACCTACGAGCGTTAAATGGTGTTATTTATAGAGGTTCCAAAGCCTCTCTTCCCACGCATGAGGTAGCAGTAGGGTCCTAATAGTAAAAGAAGAGAAAAAGACTTAATACTAAAAGAAAAGTTTTTTTTTTTTTTTTTTTTTTTGCAGTGAGAGGAGAACAACCTTAACGTAATCTAAAAGGACAGAGTAGGGATGGGATGGGGTCCTAGTAACCCACGGGACGGGATTGTGCAAAATACTTTACCCGCCCTCCCGAAAGAGAGAGAGAACCTAAAGGAGCTGGCAGCCAGTTCCTCTAGAATCCCACGACTCGGGACCGAGAGAGAGAGAGAGAGAGAGAGAGAGAGAGAGAGAGAGAGAGAGAGAGAGAGAGAGAGAGAGAGAGAGAGAGAGAGAGAGAGAGAGAGAGAGAGTTACAAGGAGTTACAAGGAAAAGAAGTACCTCAAAAGGCCTTGCGGCCCATACCGAGGAGGTACCAATGGCAACGGGTGCCAGGGAAAATTTTGTCTTTCAAACTATGCTAGCAGTAGTAGAAAACTGGATAGAAAAGTAGAAGGCTCTCTCCCCACCCTCCGCTCCCTCCCTGCCAGAGGCAGGTACGGAAAAAGGTTGAAGAAAATACCTTGACCCTGGAAAAGTAGCCAAGGAAATTTTACAGGAAAGTGGAGAATATATAAATAGCTCTATATTTAGCTTGCTCACAGAGACACCGAGCAAGCGAACTCCTGCAGAGTTTTCTGAGGTTTTAATCTTAAACTATGAGTGTGTTCTGTACTTTGTCTAGCCTATTTTTAAACAGATTTACACTTTGACTGGAAACATCCTCTGAGGGAAGTTGGTTCCAGATATCAACTATTTTACAGGAAAAGAAATTTCCACAGACTGAGGTCCTAAATGTCTTTACACACTCAAATAGTGTGCAAGATTTCGTCTAACCTTTTCTTGAACTGATCCACAGAGGAACTGTTCACAACTTCCGAAGGTAACCTGTTCCATGTGTCACAGATCTTATACGTAACGTAATTCCCACACACACTAGTCCTAAACCGTTTCAAATCCAACTTCCAACCATTGTTGCGAGTTGGGTTATCATTTAAACTAAACATACTTCTAAAATCGACATCGTTGAACCCTCGTAAGAGCTTGAAAACCTCGATCAGTTGACTGCGCAGCCTCCGAGTTTCAAGCGAAAACAAGTTCAGGGCGCGTAACCGTCGATTGTAGCCCATATGCCTAACGGAAGGGATCAACTTTGTGGCCCTCGCCTGCACTCGCTCCAGCCTCTCAATATCTTTCCTGAGGGTGGGCGACCAGAACTGCACAGCATACTCCAGGTACGGCCGAACAAGGGAATTGTACAGTGAGAGCACAATCTCCTTGTTCCGAAACTGAAATTGCCTCCTGATATAACCCAATAGTTTCTGGGCTTTCTTTTCCATCTCTACACACTGTTTCGTAAACTTAAGGTCGCTGCTAATTAGCACACCCAAGTCCTTTTCTAAATCAGAGGAGAGAGAGAGGAGAGAGAGAGAGAGAGAGAGAGAGAGAGAGAGAGAGAGAGAGAGAGAGAGAGAGAGAGAGAGAGAGTTACAAGGAGTTACAAGGAAAAGAAGTACCTCAAAAGGCCTTGCGGCCCATACCGAGGAGGTACCAATGGCAACGGGTGCCAGGGAAAATTTTGTCTTTCAACTATGCTAGCAGTAGTAGAAAACTGGATAGAAAAGTAGAAGGCTCTCTCCCCACCCTCCGCTCCCTCCCTGCCAGAGGCAGGTACGGAAAAAGGTTGAAGAAAATACCTTGACCCTGGAAAAGTAGCCAAGGAAATTTTACAGGAAAGTGGAGAATATATAAATAGCTCTATATTTAGCTTGCTCACAGAGACACCGAGCAAGCGAACTCCTGCAGAGTTTTCTGAGGTTTTAATCTTAAACTATGAGTGTGTTCTGTACTTTGTCTAGCCTATTTTTAAACAGATTTACACTTTGACTGGAAACATCCTCTGAGGGAAGTTGGTTCCAGATATCAACTATTTTACAGGAAAAGAAATTTCCGCAGACTGAGGTCCTAAATGTCTTTACACACTCAAATAGTGTGCAAGATTTGTCTAACCTTTTCTTGAACTGATCCACAGAGGAACTGTTCACAACTTCCAAAGGTAACCTGTTCCATGTGTCACAGATCTTATACGTAACGTAATTCCCACACACACTAGTCCTAAACCGTTTCAAATCCAACTTCCAACCATTGTTGCGAGTTGGGTTATCATTTAAACTAAACATACTTCTAAAATCGACATCGTTGAACCCTCGTAAGAGCTTGAAAACCTCGATCAGTTGACCGCGCAGCCTCCGAGTTTCAAGCGAAAACAAGTTCAGGGCGCGTAACCGTCGATTGTAGCCCATATGCCTAACGGAAGGGATTAACTTTGTGGCCCTCGCCTGCACTCGCTCCAGCCTCTCAATATCTTTCCTGAGGGTGGGCGACCAGAACTGCACAGCATACTCCAGGTACGGCCGAACAAGGGAATTGTACAGTGAGAGCACAATCTCCTTGTTCCGAAACTGAAATTGCCTCCTGATATAACCCAATAGTTTCTGGGCTTTCTTTTCCACCTCTACACACTGTTTCGTAAACTTAAGGTCGCTGCTAATTAGCACACCCAAGTCCTTTTCTAAATCAGTCACCTCGATATTACTGCCCAACATCGAGTAGTCCGACTTGGGATTGGCGTAGCCAATGTGCATCACTTTGCATTTACCCAAGTTAAACGGCATTTGCCATTTTTCGGACCACTCTCCTATCCTACCTAGGTCCGCACGCAGTTCCTCGATCGCTTCGGGCGTCCCAACATTGGCCCCAAGCTTGGTGTCATCAGCGAATTTGGCGATCCGACTGACGATGCCACCGTCGATATCATTTATGTAAATGGTAAACAACAGTGGCCCCAAAACGGAACCCTGAGGAACCCCACTAGTGACCGAGGCCCAACCCGAACTAGCCCCTTTAATTACCACCCTCTGCCGCCTATTCCTTAGCCAGTTTTCAATCCACCTACCTATTTCCCCACCGATACCCAGCGCGCGCACTTTCGCCATTAGCCGGCGGTGAGGTACCTTATCAAAGGCTTTCTGAAAGTCGAGATAAAGTATATCAATCGCCCTACTCTTATCGTACTCACTCAACATGACGTGGAAAAACTTGAGCAAGTTGGTGAGACACGACCTATGCCGTCTAAACCCATGTTGGGAGTCCCCAAGCAGCTTGTAGGAATCCAAATGGTCAACGATTCTATCAGCTATTATCCTTTCTAATAATTTACCTACAACTGAAGTGAGACTAATAGGACGATAGTTCCCTGGACTTTCGTGATCCCCTTTCTTAAAGATAGGGGTCACGTTGGCCTCTCTCCAGGCACCTGGCCCATCTCCAACGATTTGTTGAAGACTGTAGCCAGGTGGGGAGCCACCTGGTCGCGCACTTCTCGCAAAACACTGGGGAGAAACTGGTCTGGCCCAGGAGCCTTAAACGCGCTCAGTTTGTCTATTCTATGAGCAACGACTGTCGCGGTACATCTAACACTATCCAGGTCAGCACCTTCGTGCCTCACAGCTGGCTCGGGGATGACGCGGGTATCCTCCCTGGTGAACACTCCCGCAAAGTACTCATTAAGCACCTTAGCGATGTCCGCGTCGGAGGTCCGCAGAACGCCGCTTCCGTCCTTTAAAGGACCTATCATGCTTCTAATAGGCTTTCTACTATTAACATAACTGAAGAACTCCTTAGGGTTCCTCTTGCAGAGAGAGAGAGAGAGAGAGAGAGAGAGAGAGAGAGAGAGAGAGAGAGAGAGAGAGAGAGAGAGAGTTATACATAGGATGTAAATATATCATTTGTAGTTCTCTATTTTAGTCTGCGTAAAAATGTCAAAATTTCACAATGTACATATTTTTTTCAATAATTTTTAAAATATCTTGCAACTTGATACCCACATTTTTTATTGTTTGTATCTTTTAACAATTAATCGAAGTTTAATAAATAAATTTTTTTTTTCAATTTCAGTCTAGGAGGGGTGGGGGTCAAAAAGAAAAATAAAAAAGGGGGGGATTTTCATTATTGTTCTACACCAGGGGTTCTTAACCTGACGCTCGCGAGCAACATGTTGCTCTTCAAATGGGCAAATGTTGCTCACGAACAAAGCCTGCTTTTCTAATGCAAAGCAAAAAGGATATTTTTCCTGAAATTTTTACTGCTGACTTCAAGATAACATTTTCATTCATGGTTGACATTTTTAGCCATTTAAACGACTTAAATCTGAGGTTGCAAGGAAAAAATTTTTTTTTTGTTGCCTTATACAAGGAAATTACGGGATTTAAAAAAAACCCAACTTTTTCAGAGCCAAGTTTCTAAGGAGAATCTTAATCATTTTCCTGAACTTAAGAAATGTTTGGCTGAAACTGCTAGCAACTGTCCATCACTCGTAGCAAAAGCACTCAAAAACATTAGTGACGAGTTCGAAGAGAGGTTCAAACACTTAAAAGAGCATCTACCAAACTTTCAATTATTGACAAACTACATAAATTTTGAGATTGATGATCTGACAAATTTTCAAACAAGAGGAAATAGCAGCTGCAGAATTAAAACGTATTGTTTTTCAATATACCTAAAAATTTTAATTAAGCATTATGAAGTTTGCATGGGTTTAAAGAAATATTTAAATAGTTAAATATTTATCTAATTTAAACTTTAAGTTTAAGTTAAAGGCTTTTTTTTATATGGGTCATTCTCTGTCAGATCAACCAGTGCCCAGAGCTGGGCAGTATTTAAATACATTTGTATTTAAATACGTATTTAAATACATTTGTGTATTTAGAACTGTATTTATAAATACATTGTTTTTCATGTATTTAAATATAGTATTTAAATACTTTAATGAGTATTTAAATACAATGTATTTAAATACTCAAAATATAAAAATGTAAATACTTTTACTGGTTTAATACACGTTCTGTACTAGCACAGTACGACGCGTCGACAGTGTAGTACAGCATGGTTCATGTTTCAACAGTTTGGGAAAACATCCTCTCATAAAAAGACTGTTCCTCCGCTATAACACGACATTACCATCTTCGGCACCGGTAGAGCGAATATTCTCATTCGCGGGAATCACTTTGACTCCCAAAAGAAACTCTCTTTCAGACAAAACTTTTGAAAGATTGGTTTTGATCCGCAGCAACTGTGAAATAAAAGAGAATTCGTAAGGTGCCTTATGTTTATGTTTACGTCTTATGTTTGCGTTTATGTCTCATCTACTCATTAATTGTTACTCATTTTGCAATGATATAATGAGTATAATATGTCACTGGTTGAACATCGTAAGTTCTAAGTTCTTTTGTGTTTGTTTTGTTCTAAAAAGGGAAATATATAATCGGAAATTAGATTGTACTATTTCTTTATCCTTTATCAAGCATTTTATATTGTTGTTACTCATGCATTAGTGAATGCATATGTTAAAATTTGTATGTATTTAAAATGTATTTACAAATGTATTTAAATACAATTGATGTATTTTGTATTTAGTATCTAAATACATTCGTAAAATGTATTTAGTATTTAGTATTTAAATACATTTCTCCCATGTATTTAGTATTTAGTATTTAAATACATTCAATGTATTTATTGCCCAGCTCTGCCAGTGCCTAACACCCTCATCTCTCAGATTTTGCTGAAATTTGGTTTATAGGGAGTTTGTGGGCCCTGAATCCATTTCTGAAATTATAAGGTAAATCCGACCAACGGTTCAAGAGATATGACCTCGGGAAATTTGAGGTCACTTGCGAGGTCACTAACATTTGGCGACCCATAACTTGGGTAATAATGGTCACAATTATATAAAAGTATATATATTTAGAATCAGAAAATGACAAGGAATCCAAATATGCAAGTTTTAGAACTCTAGGTTGAAAAATAAAAAAGTTACACTGTAACCAAAATTTGAGGTCACGATTTGACCTCTGGGGTATCAAATGAGAATTTTTTTTTAAATGTAAAAATGAAGGCATAGGCATTGGCTATTAGAATCAGCAAAAAAAAGTTTGTTTATGTTAGTATTTTTCATGTAACTAACATATAAGTGAACACCATATTCATAAGTTGTGCGTCAATTCTACCTATTTTTTCACACTTAAGCTCATAATTTGACCTATAGAAATTAAAATTACATTTTTTTATAGATATAAAAACAAAGGCAAAAAATGTAAAATTGTATTTCACTGCTAATCTACACTGGCAATAATAGTTATAATAGTGAAAGGGGAAGACCTACTTAGAGGATTCATGTGCTAGCCTAATACAATTTTTGCATGCTCGATGCTCTCATCAATTTCTTTTTGTGGAAAAATGTATTGAATTCTGCTGCCTCCTCTTAGGGTAGGACAACTCATTACAGTTAATATATGATGTCCTGGCACTGCACATGAATCCTTGTTTGATGGATAATAATATGCACTTGATCCTGATGACCCAGAGGGATGTAGAAAGTTCACAGTGAAATCATCAAACTCTTCACAATATTCCTCCACAATTCCATACCAAACTTGCATGTCATAAATGCAGCCAACATACTCTCCTGGTTTGACACATTTTAGGTTACCAAGCATTGCAGGTTCATTAGTAAAATGACTTTTCCTTATTCTTTTCTTTTCTCCAATGCCACTTGAAATGGGATACACCATCAGTTCTTCCTTGTTTAGGGGAACAAATCTATGATATTCTGAGTTCCAGGAATAGCCCTACTATCCTTGAATCGATGTTCCAACCGTTCTTCTGCATCTTTCAAATCAGCTGTAGTTACAAAGAAAAAATTTATCTTCTTGCTCAAGTTTTCTTCACAAAACTGAAACATGTGTTCTGGTGTAAGAATTTGCCTCTCTGTAGTTCTCTGCAAACTGGCACGAGCAGTAGCTCTTTTCACTGTTCCTCCAATCCCATCACATGCATTTTTGCCATGGGATGTAGCAAAGAAGTGCCATTCACAAGACAGACCAAAATCCTCTTCATGGTAACAGAGATTTGTGAAGTTGTATCTGTTCTTATATTGGCCAGCACATCCATCTGAGAAATAGTGCACCTTCTTCAATTGTGGGCATCTGAATTTAACATATGTCATAAGCTTCAATATGAATGAGTAAACCATTATAGTGTTGTGTTTTAGTGATGCAGATAAGAAACAGACACTAAAATGGCTAAGTTCCTGGTCTGCAGATGATCTATAATAGATGACAAAAGGGTGAACTGTACACTGTGAATTGTCCCAGTGAAACCCTTGGGCAGCATCCTGGACAATGAAAGAATAATTCTCAGAGAAATCACCTACTATAACTACCTCGCTCTGAGGTGGTAGTGTTTCTTTCAACTGCTTGAAGTACTGTGATTGTTGCTGAGCAACAAAGTGATGACGAACCATGCGGGATATTTTCATGCTTAGGGATGATAAGTATTCATGAAGTGGCTCCACCTTATCAACCATTGTACAACGGTCAACAGTCACCCATTGCTTGTAAGATATTTCATTTGGAGCTGATTTCACACTGTCAAGTAACTCAAGAAAATCCAGGACACCCTCTTCTCTTGGGCAATCATTGCAAAGTTGCATCATGCAAGTCTCTCTTTCTGTACTGCAGACACTGTAATCCATAAGATCCTTGTATGAAAGACCTCTTTCTCCCAATGCAGCCAGCTGCAATTTTGGATTTTGATGGTATGTGCAGACACAGACAGAATGAGTCCCACCACTACCGGCAAGCACACAATATGATGGCCGTAATTTTGCAAATGTGGAAAATCCTATTTTGGGATTCTTTTCATCATTTTTATATAGTTCAAACATCTCTCTTAAATTCCCGAGGACCAATCGTTTTTGCACCTTCATTGCACCTTCAGCACTGATAACTTTCACGCAATCCTTTTGGCCAGGACACATACGACTAACCTCTTCTGACTCATAGAATCTTCTAACTATATCTTTGTGTTCTTCAGATATCACTTTTCCTTTGCTCATTAGTGGAATCTTCGGAAGGATTCCATGTTCTGATTTAAGTGAA
Organism: Bathynomus jamesi; assembly: GCA_023014485.1. NCBI lineage: Eukaryota > Metazoa > Arthropoda > Malacostraca > Isopoda > Cirolanidae > Bathynomus > Bathynomus jamesi. The sequence goes on along the minus strand of JAJOZX010005701.1, from coordinate 211,187 downwards.
CGGCTTCTTTTCACCATGTATGTTGTAGTTTGAAAGAAACTAGCTGTTTTTTCAATTGTGTATGGTGAGAATGTCAATATTTGTAGTTTGTGATGGTGACATTTGCTCTCCAGGAATGACTGTTTCAATTCATTCATTAATTTGTCTAGATGTTTTTCAGATTTAGTTTCAGGTTTTGAAGTATCACTTACCTCCTCAGTAATTTGAACACCATAACTGAGTTCTAGCCTCTCTTCAGGTGTTTCTGAGCAGATGATAGCTTACCACGAGCCTTGCGCTTTTTCTGGCTTAATGACAGCCCTTCTGAAAAGAACAGAAAAAAAGGTTTCACACACCTGAATATTAGTAATTAAATATTAATTATAGTACCTTAAATGCTATATAATTGGCTATATAGTAGATCAAACAGACCTTGTAGTAAAGTATAAGTTATTATATTAATTTATTACTTACTTTTTTTAACTGGTGTTTGGTCCAGAAATGCTAGAACTGGTTCAACTGAAGTTGAAGGATTTTCCTTTATCAAGCAATCACTGTCATTGTCCAGATCTTGAATTGAAGAGATGTTACTCAAGCCACTGATAGTAGATGATTCATTTGAATCCTGCTCAGACTCGTTGTTTTAGTGGTACTAAGTATAGTGGGGTTTTTCATTATCAGTGTCCAGCAGTTCACACACAACAATGAGTCTTTTTTCACTCTTCCAGCACATTTTTCAACAAGTACATCAGTCACTTTTCTAAGATTGATTGTTATGCGTTTCTTGTGTTTTTGAATAGGGTCCTGGCAGTATTTCAAGTGCCGAACCATTGTATTTTGATCTGTAAAGATATAGGATTTACAATTAGGTAATATATATTTTTAGAAAATATATAGCTATACACACTTAATATTTTAGGCCTTGATAGTCTCTGAGGCTCATTAAAACACCATACCCACCAGCCACCCACAGTGCTGGCTGGAACTGTACTAACCTGTAGACAAGGAATTTTGCAACTATCTGTGTTGATTCTGCACTTAGACAAGTAGCAACATGTTTCAACAGGTTTGTTTAGGCTACATGTGAGCTTAGTTTTCCCCTTTCACTATTATAACTATTATTGCCAGTGTAGATTAGCAGTGAAATACAATTTTTATTAAATTCTTGGAGCTTGAGGTCAAATTGATAGCTAAGATATAAAAATTCCTTGAAATGACAAGCAATTTATAAATATGGTGTTCACTTATAAGTTAGTTACATGAAAAGTACCAACATAAACAAACTTTTTATGATTGTTTCTATTAGTCAAGAACTCTGACTTTGTTTTTTATATCTATAAAAATGTAATTTTAATTTCTATAGGTCAAATTATGAGCTTAAGTGTGAAAAAATAGGTAGAATTGACGCACAACTTATGAATATGGTGTTCACTTATATGTTAGTTACATGAAAAATACTAACATAAACAAACTTTTTTTTGCTGATTCTAATAGCCAATGCCTATGCCTTCATTTATTACATTTAAAAAAAAAATTCTCATTTGATACCCCAGAGGTCAAATCGTGACCTCAAATTTTGGTTACAGTGTAACTTTTTTATTTTTCAACCTAGAGTTCTAAGACTTGCATATTTGGATTCCTTGTCATTTTCTGATTCTAAATATATATACTATTATATAATTATGACAATTATTACCCAAGTTATGGCTCGCCAAATGTTAGTAACCTCGCGAGTGACCTCAAATTGCCCGAGGTCATATCTCTTGAACCGTTGGTCGGATTGACCTTATAATTTCAGAAATGGATTCAGGGCTCACAAACTCCCTATAAACCAAATTTCAGCAAAATATGAGAGATGAGGGTGTTAATTTCAATTTTTTTTGGTTGATCTGACAGAGAATGACCCATATATGTTGCTCACTCTGTAATTAAGTGCCAAAAATTTGCTCACTTAAGAAAAAAAGTTAAGAACCCCTGTTCTACACATTTGAATGTGGTATCATTTAATAGATCTCTTCATGCTGATTCTAAAAATGTATAATTTTATAGGTCTATGACAAGATGTTTGGGAGTTATTGCCCATTAAAGTTAGGTGGTAAAGTGGGGGCCATATCTCAAAAACTATGGATCATAGAACTTTTTTATTTGAACCAGTGAAATCAGCACCCAGAAGAACCCCATATGTCAGTTCTCATCAAAATCCGGGTTGGAGTGGTGACAAATTTTTACATTTTTGGGTGATTTGTCTTGGAATGCCCCTGTTGTCATTTCCATTTTCATCATTATGATCGTAAACCTTTCTAATATAAAATGCATTAAATACTGCATCTACCATTCTAATTTTTAAATTTTTTGAAAGATTATACAAGAGGGCGGAGCATTTTTACACTTTTTTCAATTTTCATTTTGTAATAGCGCGGAAAAGTGGCTCTTCCACATCAAAAGTGAGTGTGTAAAATCTGAGAGATCTGCAGTAATATCTGCCTCCGCCCGTGCATTGAAAATCCAAAAAATGTGCCAAAATACACATTTTTTCAATATTTTCTTAGTTTTAATTTTCATCCTACCTTCTTGCAATAGCTATGAAAAGCATCCTAAAGGTTTATTTTAGACTAGTTTTAACCCTTAACTGCCATGGTGCCCATATTTGGACACCTTCAAAATAATCGAAATACAGTAAACCCTCGATTTAATGGACTAATAGGGGGGAAGGGGTGTCCGTTAATGCCGAAAGTCTGTTAAATCGAATGTAACCTAGGGGGGCCATTTTTTACCATTTTTTTATTGTTTTTAATGTAAAAAAAAGCTTTAATACAATATATAGTACTGTACAATATAAAATTATTAAATTATAATAAAGAATATGTAATATTTACTCACTTTTTTGACATTTTAAAAATTAAAAATTTAAAAAAAAAAAAATTATTATTAATTAATGTACTGTATTATTATTTGTCCGGTCCGTTAAATCCGAAATCCGTTATATCGGGGTCCGTTAAATTGAGGGTTTACTGTATATTGAATAATTATTGTAATATCATCTGCTACGCCGAGGTGGCCTTTCTTGAACACCTAACTGTAGATGCCAGATACCTCTTTCGGCAATATCTCAGTTTTTTTTTATTTCATGGCATTTTCAAACGACGTTTGTCTTGAGGGAAATGTTAGTTCAAAACCAAAAATATTTTGAAGAATGGAATCATTTACAGGTAAGATACAATGTTCTAATAATTTTTAGGGCAAAAACATATATCCTGGATTGTAAATAAGATTGCTTTTATTTAAAAAATATATTAGCATAAATATTAGATGTCATTAGAGTATAGTGCTCAAATATGAGCAGCTAGGCATGGCAAAGTCCTCCTGGGCAAACGTTTTCTTTCATAGATTGAAAATTTTTGGGAAACTATTTTATTTTTTTAGAATAGTATTGATAGATATTTGTAGACTAAAATTTATATATATATATGTATGTATATATATAGTTATATATATATATATATATATATATTTAATATATATACTCAAACACACTTTCCAGGAACTAGTGGATTATCCGAGAGGCCAGTCATTTCAATTGCAACAGGAAGCTTTTATGCTGGAAATCGCACTCGCAAGTCTCTATTTCTTGCAATTGCTGAAACAAGCGACGAAGAGAATGGATCAGGAGATGAAGAAACAAACATTTTGGAAGAAAGAGGACAGTCACAACAGTCGAGTTCAGAATCGGAACAGGACCTTTCATCTTCTAGCACTTGTTTTATGTGTTGATAACAGTTCACCCTTGCCTTCATCACATGTAAATGGTCGGAAGAAAACCCTTCAAAAGAGAAATCCCATTTGGGAAAAGATTGAAGCACGGGATCCTATTCCACAACATCCAGATTCTAAGGATAATATCTTGGTATTGGAAAATCCTGAAGATTGCTTGGTTAGTCCTTTTCAATTCTTTATGAAATTTATTGATAAAGATTTTCTAAATTTAATCGTTAGTCAAAGTAACTTATATTCAGTGCAGAAAAATGTAAATCACCCACTAAAATTGACAAGGGAGGAGTTTGAGCAATGGCTTGGTTTGTCTATCTGGTTTAGCCTTCACAAAGTAAGTGACACTCGACTTCACTGGGGTGATATGAAAGATGAACGTTTTGCAGGCTTGATGACTTGTGACAGGTGGGAGGAAATTAAATCTAATATACATTTTGTAGATAATTCTCAACTTGGGGAGAGGAGAGATAAGATTGCAAAGGGTAGACCTTTTGTAGAACATCTAAGGGCCAAATTTAGGAAAATTCCAATGATTAGAGATTTATGTATTGATGAAAGTATCATCCCTTTCAAAGGCAATTCTTCACTGAAACAATACCTTCCCAAAAAGCCGCACAAATGGGGTTTTAAAATATTTGTATTAGTTGATAAGGGTGGTATGGTTTATGATTTTATTCCATATACTGGCAAAATTGAGCCAGTTGATGATCCTACTGTTCCTGACCTTGGGGCTAGTTCTAATATAGTTTTGCATTTGACACAAAATATTCCACATGACAAAGGGTATAGATTGTTTTATGATAATTGGTTTACTTCTTTGCCATTGCAAGTATTCTTAGCTAAAAGAAAAATATGGTCTTGTGGCACTGTTCAATCAAGAAGGCTACCTGGTCTATCATTCACCCAGGATAAAGAAATGAAGGCTAAGGGTAGAGGTACATTTGAAGAGTGGGATGCAAATGTAGATGGAATAAGAGTAACAGCAGTAAAATGGTTTGATAGTAGAGCTGTTACAACTTTGTCAACCTTTGCAACAGCAGAGCCTGTTGTTCAGAAAGAGAGGTTTGACCATCACCAAAAGGGAAAGATATCCATTATTTGCCCCAGTATTGTACACTAGTATAACAAAGCAATGGGTGGTGTAGACCTGCATGACCAATTGGTATCCTTGTATAGGTTTTCTTTTAAGTCTAAAAAGTATTATCATAGGATTGTTTGGCACCTGTTTGACATGGCACTGATCAATGCTTGGCTACTGTACAGGCGATCATGTGATGATATGAGTGTTCCCCGTAAAAACCAAAATATTTTGGCACAATTCAAGGCTAGGGCAGCTAAATCTTTGATGTTTTCTGGTAAAGTAACTAAAAAATGTAAAAGGGGGAGACCATCTATAGAAGCCACAGAAGAACCGAAAAGAAAAATTGTTAACCAAGGTTTACCTATACCTGAAAATGATATAAGATTTGACAATCTTGGCCATTTACCTAATGTTGGTTCAGTTAGACACATGTGTAAGATGATTGGTTGCAAAAGCAGAGTTATGACACACTGCCAGAAATGTAATGTATATTTGTGTATTACACAAAAAAAGAATTGTTTTGCAGACTTTCATACAAAAAATTTGTAAAGTAATATTCAAATTTCATTATTATATTTGCAGAAAAATGTTTGAATAGTAATAAAAATAAGTCTTAGCTGTTCATTATCCATAAAAATGTTTTGTATTAGTTTTATATTTTAATATCAGTAAAAATTGTTCCAGATTTTGTGTTTTATTCTCCGTAGATTTTCACATTAAATTTGTCTCATATGCCTAGGTGCCCAAAATAATCCATCTTCATTAATTCATTAAAAAAACAAAAATAAATTAATGTAAATACATACATGCCTTATTGACTCCTGTTAGATCACAATTTTCAACAATTTAATTTTTTTCAGAGCTAAATAAAAATTTAGGCAGTTAAGGGTTAAATATTTTTGTCCTGCGATAATCTGCCACAGCAAACGTTCCAAAATATGTAAAAATCCACATAAATTAGGTAGAGTGGTACCTCTCTTAACGAATGTAATCTGTTCCATTGAATGCTCATTAAGAGGGAATTTCGTTGAGATGCATTAGTTTAATGGGTTTTTCATTAATTGGTTCCAGAGACCCAAGAAAATATGTGTGTGTATATATATATATAGAGATAGATAGATAGATATATGTCTGTGTGTGTGTATATATATATGTGTGTGTGTATATATGTGTGTGCGTGTGTGTATATATGTGTGTGCGTGTGTGTATATATGTGTGTGCGTGTGTGTATATATGTGTGTGTATATATATATTATATATATATATATATATATATATATATATATATGTGTGTGTGTGTGTATGTATATATATATATATATATATATATATATGTGTGTGTGTGTGTGTGTGTGTGTATATATGTATATATGTGTGTATATATATGTGTGTATATATATATATATGTGTGTGTGTGTATGACATTGGGTCTGGGTAGTAGTTGGATGGGAGACCGTCCTCTGCGCCCAGATTATGTAGCGACCCGTGGTCCGGATCCCACGTAAAGCTGTAGGTCCCCTCCGTCATATGACCTCAGATGTTGCGAAGGAGGTTAAACAACCCAATTAAAAAAAATTATATATATATATATATATACCGTATATATATATGAAAATTATTTCACGAAAGTAACACGTGAAAAATATTTATGATGAATAAAACCACGAAGGAAAGGAAACACAAAAAGGTGCTCAAGCGCTTTCGACAAAAAGGTGCTCAAGCGCTTTCGTCTAATGACATCCTCAGGAACACTGAAGTACATAAAAGGTTACGGCCTATATATAGGTTACAGAAAGAAAAAAAAAAAATAACATACATACACAAACATATATATGCAATAAACGGAGAAGTAAAAATAAAAATTAAAAGTTAGAGGATTAACAAAGAGGCAAACAGATTTGTAAGGAAAACTATCGATTTTTAGCACAATATCAAATGAATTATAAAAATACAAATTTATACTGGAAATCTGCCCGAGTTTTAACACTTTGCCTTTTAGAGTCAAGTTTCGATATATATAAAAATAAAATGATTAAAAGTTAATAAAATAGCATACAACTTTACCAAAGAATTAGCGTCCTACCCTTTTTATCTAAATTTGTTTTGAAGGAATTCAAAACTACAGGATCGAGTTGAAAAAGACCTTTGCTTATGTTGAAGTTATTTGGTCTCTCACAATTAAAAAAAAGATGGGGAGCTCCATATTACTAAAGCAGACAAGGCTAACACCATAGTTATTATGGACAAAGTGGACTACATCGGAAAGATGAACGAGCTTCTCCAGGACCCCGCCACATACAGCAAACTTAGGAAGAACCCGCAGGATGACGTCATCAAATCATTTAATAGTGGCTTGAAACGCCTTCTCAAAGATCATAAGGACTTAATTCCGCTTTTCATGTCCACTTCACCTTCTCTGCCCTACCTTTACGGTCTTATTAAAACCCACAAACCTGGCAACCCTATTCGCCCTATTATTAGCTCGGTGGGCTCTATTACTTATAAACTCTCCAAATGGCTTGTCAAAGTCTTGTCCCCCATTCTCGGAACTATCTCTGATTCACGTGTAAAAAATTCCATGGATCTTACTGAAAAATTGAATAATGCACGTACTGAAACTAACGATAGATTGATCAGTTTTGACGTTTGTTCATTGTTTACAAAAGTGCCGATTGATGATATGCTTGACTTTCTCTCCCAAGAATTACATAAGTATGACCTGCCACTACCTTCACACATTGTTTTGGAACTTATTAAGCTTTGCATCAAAGACTGTAAATTCACTTTCAATAACGAGTATTATCAACAAGTGTTTGGGATGGCCATGGGCAACCCCTTATCGGCCCTCCTCTCCAATATTTATATGGAGTTTTTCGAAATTACTTTCATTCCGAGAATCCTGGGGGTTGGCATCCCTTGGTTGCGGTACGTCGACGATATTTTGTGTATCTGGCCCATGAATCGTGACCTGGATAACTTCCTCCTTCAGTTAAATGATCAAGTCCCCTCCATTAAGTTTACTTTAGAAGTGGAACAAGACAATTCAATCCCATTTTTGGATGTGCGTGTACATAGGGAAAGCCCAGGTTTTAAGTTTAGTATCTATCGGAAAACAACAAACAATTTGTCCTACGTACACTTTTACTCGGGACATGACACCCCCACTAAGGCCATTTTTTCATCAATTTTTCTCCGCGCCCTTAGGATCGCCAGTCCGGAATACATCGATGCCGAATTGGTAAAAAAATCAACGGTATTGGAAGTGATCTGTGTTACCCATCTGCGTTTATGGAATCTTGTCTCAACAAGGCAAAACGAACTTTCTATCGTGTCAATAATAACACTCGTACTTTGTCAAAAAATATTTTAGTACTTTCATTTTTCCCGGGCTTTTTAGGCATTGTTAATGTACTTAAACTTTTGGATATTAATGGAGTATTTTCATATAACAATATTGTGAAAAATATCATAGTAAAAAATAGCCCTACCAATAATTCAGGCATTATCTATAAAATTGGGTGTAAACAATGTGATTCCTTTTACATAGGTCAGACGGGAAAGGATTTGCACACACGTATAAAACAGCACCAATATTCCGTTAGAACAGGACAGTTGTCCAGTGCTCTTTTTGTCCATTTGTCAGAGTTATCCCACTGTATTGATTGGAATAATGCTTGTTTTATTTCATTCTAGCAATATTGTTAATAGAAATATTCTTGAGTCTGCCATTATCCAACTTTCAAATAACTTCAACATAAGCAAAGGTCTTTTTCAACTCGATCCTGTTGTTTTGAATTCCTTCAAAACAAATTTAGATAAAAAGGGTAGGACGCTAAATCTTTGGTAAAGTTGTATGCTA
>JAJOZX010005701.1:185000-200000 GCA_023014485.1 Bathynomus jamesi | reverse complement strand
TTAATATCTTTTGCCCCCGGTAACCGTCAAATGTTGAAAAAATAGGTAATTTATATACATATTTTCAGATCGGCTCTTTGTCTTAAATAATGCATTTATATATTTCCCATAGCATTTATATCGTTGCTTAGGCATGAAATAACACACACGCAAAATTTTATGACTCTAGAGCAGTGGTTCCCAAACTGTGTTCCGCGGAACCCTGGGGTTCCACGGAGGCTTAACAAGGTTCCGTGACACGTTTCCTAATCAGTCTAATCAGGTCTTAACATTAAAGTCTAATTAAGGGCCTAATATTTGTACATAATTTTACCTTGTGGCTTTTTGTTAAATAATATTTTATATTCTTATTCTGACTTGAAGTGGTACCATCATGGATTTGGAATCACTAAATATTTTTTGCTAAATTTAAAATCTGCTAAGTATATGTAAATAAATTTTCGCTACTCGGCTACTGCAAAAGTGTAATTTGGAAGATTTTAATTTTAACGATTTTATAAAAGACTGGTTCTATTAGTAGATTACTGTTTTAAAATAAATATCATATAAATTCTGTCATAGTATTTAAAATTTGCCATATTATTTATGACAAATTTTAATATATATATTTTACTCGTGAGAATTTAACTATAATTAATTTTGAGCAATATGTTTTCGCTAAAATTAGAATTTTCTAAGTTGCTAGTTGATTTGATGTGCACTTGTTTCGTAATTAATTGTGAACCAATCAGTATAACTATAGCCGTTGGCGTGGTGCACTGTCAAGCTAATTTCTGATAGGCTTTATTTACTTAAGTGTTTTCAATGTAAAAATTTGTATTGTGTTCATCACTAAAATCTGTAACCGGAGTTGGGGTTCCGCGAAATGAAAACAAGTCTGTAAGGGTTCCGACAGTTAGTAAAGTTTGGGAACCACTGCTCTAGAGTAATATCTTCTGTCCCCGAGAAAAGTCTAAATGTGGATTATAATTACGTTAATGCGATGTTATAAGTACGATAAGTACTAAGTACAGCTCGCTTGCTAATTTTATAAAATTAGCAACCCAGAACTCACCACGAGGAGGTGGCTGTACGTCGAGTTCCACCCTATCCAGCCCCAACCACCCTTCCTTTGGCTGCATGTCGATTTACATACGGTAATCTTTCTTAGAATCAAATCGTGGAATTTTTGTTCGGGAGTGAAGACGGGAGCGGATGAATCCGTCCCTCTTTTCTATTCCACTTACACTGGCAGAGGCTTCGGTTACTAATTTGATGAGTCTCTCGACCGCTTGAGTATGACAAGGGAATAGTGGGATCAGTCCATCAGGCTGGTCTCCCGTCTCAACAAACTCTTTTATTCGGGTATCAGGTATTGTTTTTGTAACGGGGGGTTCGGTCACCTCAGCCGTTTGCCAGTTGATCATTTCGTAATAGTTTTGACTATCGTAGAGCAGCTCAGGCATGGCGAAGGCTCGAATTTCCCCCGCTGGTGATTGTTTTGATCGTGCTTTTAATATTCTTCTCCATCCCAATTCTCTTATGTGTTGCTCATCGGCATGTAGCATGGAGATCAAAATATTTTCTGGGTGAGCAAAGAAAGAATTTCTACGGAGGACTTTGTTGGCGATTGTCTTAGATCTTTGAGGCATGGTCTGAGAGAGACGCATCATTTCGAAAAAATGTTTTGCGCCCTCAGTGAAACTGGAGTTTTTCTTTATCTTAAACCAAATTGGTGCGTAAACTGTCATAATGAATCGCACAATTTCGTTGAAGGTGCTGGAGGGTTCACTGGCGCAGAAATCTATTTGCTGTTGTCAGCCACCTGGAATGCGCCATCTTACCTGGATTTCGAGCCGCGAGAGCTGAAGAGCAGCTACCGCTCGACACTGCTCTGTAGATGCCTAACAAATATTTTTGGTCAGTGTTTACTCGGCATCATCTATGTCAATGTCGGGAGATGGAATGGCATCGAATTCTGTAATTGGAAGTTTTTCGCAGTCGTTCAGTTGTTTTCCAACTGGTCCAGTAAAGCCCATTGGCCCAGTTGTTTTGCCGTCCAAGTCTTGAATGAGGTGTCGCAGTGATAATTCATTAACGTGTAATAGGCATATGATCCACTGAACTGGCCTTTGTAGTTTCATTTCAATCATACGCCAGTACGCAGTGCGTACTGGCGCGTCAGTGGCAGCTGCTGCTGGCAGCACTCACCAGAGATGACCTTTAAACCCTAGCCTAGAGTCATAAAATTTTGCGTGTGTGTTATTTCATGCCTAAGCAACGATATAAATGCTATGGGAAATATATAAATGCATTATTTAAGACAAAGAGCCGATCTGAAAATATGTATATAAATTACCTATTTTTTCAACATCTGACGTTGTTGCCGGGGGCAAAAGATATTAACGTAGGACAACGCGCTTGGAAAAACGATCATATGAGGTCTTTTTCATCGACTTTATAGTTATTAGGAATAATTTTGATGCATATTGAAATATTTTAAAAATTATAAGAAAAATACGTTTTTGACTACTAAAATATGATTTTCATCGCTCTGCCGGGGGCAGAAGATGATTACCTATTAAGCTAAGATTTTGCAGAGGCTATTTTCTCATGCATGCGCAAGTTTTTGTCTCTATTAGAATATGGAAATCGAAAAAAATGTAAAATCGATCCACCCTAGTGTATATGTACACACACACACACACACACATATATATATATATATATGTATATATATATATATATGTATAAATATGTATATGTATATATATATGTATATATATATGTATATATATATATATATATATATATATATATATGTGTATATATGTATATATGTATGTGTATATGTATATATATATGTATATATGTGTGTATATATACATATATATATATATATATGTGTGTATATATATATATATATATATATATATGTATATATATATATATGTGTGTATATATGTATATATACAGCGTGTCCGAGAATTATCTGTACAATTTTTGGCTGTTATTAAAAGTCAACCATGAAGTGTAGAAATTGCAGTGTTGTCCCATTTTACAGAGAATCTCATTAAGTTTTTTCTGATACCAAGTTTTGACAAGTTTTTTAGAAATTCCAGTGTGTCCGAACATTATTTGTACAATTTCATCTTTTAATAAAATTCTTGATAACACGTAAAATTCTTAAACAAGATTATTTAGAATCTGTATTTTCAAAAGTTTCTTTTATTAAAGTAACGTTGTTACAAACATTCGATATGTGCACCATTAGTGATTCGCAAAACATCCAATCGATACTCCAAATGTTGCCATGTACGCTGCAGCATATCCACATCAATTCACTCAATAGCAGCTGTGATTCTTGCTTTTAAATCATCAATGTCTGTCACCTGCGTACATTTCTAAAAAACTTGTCAAAACGTGGTATCAGAAAAAACTTAATGAGATTCTCTGTAAAATGGGACAACACTGCAATTTCTACACTTCATGGTTGACTTTTAATAACAGCCAAAAATTGTACAGATAATTCTCGGACACCCGGTATATATATATATATATATATATATATATATATATATATATAACTGCAATGACCACGGAGTATATTAATGTATAGAAACGACGTAAGTATAGAGGAGTGTTCTGCACACGAGGAAGAGAAATAACGAACAAATGAAAAATGAGGTGACCGCCCGGGAATCGAACCCAGGATCTTCCGATTGCCGATTCCGATTGTTCGTTATTTCTCTTCCTCGTGTGCAGAACATTCCTCTATAGTTACGTCGTTTCTATACATTAATATACTGCGTGGTCATTGCAGTTAAATGTACATATTCACGATTTGCGAGGGTGCCCTCTCAAGGCATTGATTTCTGCCCTATGTAGGAAAATTACGACTTCTGACTGATCGAGGCCCGTGGTGTAGTGGTAGCATATCTGACCGGCAATCGGAAGATCCTGGGTTCGATTCCCGAGCGGTCACCTCATTTTTCATTTGTTCGTTATTTCTCTTCCTCGTGTGCAGAACACCTCTATACTTACGTCGTTTCTATACATATATATATATGTGTGTATATATATATATATATATATATGTGTATATATATATATATGTGTGTATGTATATATATATGTGTGTGTATATATATATGTATATATATATATATGTGTGTGTATATACATATATATGTATATATATATATATATATGTGGGTATGTGTATATATATATATGTGTATATATATATATATATATATCAGTCTTTCCTTGTGGACAGACGTGTTTTATCGAGTGTCCAGTGGTACCAAGTGAATAAGTGGTTTTCGTTCAAGTGTCTTTAAAAAAATAAAAGTGTTTGGTGCGTTCTTAACTAAATTACTTCGCGTTACTAATCATTCATTAACGAATATATTTCATTTATTGAATTTATTCATTACTATATTACTTGACTAAACGAAGGCTATTGCCTTGTTTGTTCCCGAATCTGCTACTACACGAGGTTTCTTAAGGTTGAAATTCCGTTGGTTTGCCTTTGTTGTTTTTCAAATCTATCAGAAACGTGGTTTCTTGAGGTTCATTTTTCCTTCACACACTACCTGAGCTCCAAAAGGGTCACCTACCGTGGCAAAAAAGGTATTAAGTCAGTAAACAGCGACCAGATAAGTTTCATTTAATACTTTTTCTTTAACATTTCTTTCGTCGGTAGCTTAATTATATATTCATTTAGCAAAAAATTGTGTTACAAGAACCTGTTTCTGCGTTTCAAGAACAATTTTGCGGGTTTTCGCAGGTGACGGCACAATAAGCACGCGGTAGACCTACGTTGTAATTTATTAATTTCCAAACGCTCGTTTTTTGTTTTTTGTTTTTTAACTAATTAAAAGCATGGCACCCCCGTCAAGTACTTGCAGTCGATGTGAAAGGAAATTTGCCGCTTACGCGTTTACAATAGCTAATAATAATGAACAGTTAGTTTGCAGGTGGTGCTCAAGCATGGAAGTCCTGAGGAACGAATTAGACAGTGAGAGGGAGGCCAGGGTGAGGCTTCAAGAAAGCGTGATGCTTCTGACGGCAAAATTGGATTCCCTTGAGACTCCAGTTACGACCCCTCCTGCCTCAGTTTCTACTAATAATATAAATAGTATTAATAGCCCTCTCTCTTCCTCTAGTTCCCAACCCTTCGTTCGAGTGCGAAATGGAGCCCCATTGCGAAAAGCAAAGACTTGTCTACCAGTAATAACAAGCAATAAGTTTTCTGTTTTAGGTTTCGAAGATGCTGATGAACCGGAAATACGACTCGTTGGCGATTCCATTGTTCGAGGGCAGCTCGAGGAATTCTGTGGGAGAAACCCTCGTCGTAGGCGCCGTTACTGTTACCCTGGTGCAAGGGTGGAGGATATGACTAATAATGTTGACCATTTTACAGACGGTACCGCCGAGGACACAACGTATGTTATTCATGTCGGTACTAATAACGTTTTAAATTCTAGATCGGAAGAACTGCTGGCTAGGTACAGGGACTTAATAGAGCGACTAAAGGAGAAAACTAATAAGATTGTCTTAACAGGTATACTTCCTCGAATTATCCAACGAAGCGATTTCTACAGCAAGGCGACCTATATTGACAATAACCTAAACTCTCTTTGCCAACAGGAAGGAGTGCATTATGCGAATTTTTGGAACAGTTTCTACGGCAGGAGGGACTTGTTCCTCGAAGATGGACTTCATCTTAATGACGTAGGAGCTGCGCGTTTAGGAAGACTTTCATAATACTGTCTCTTCTTTTCAGGCTGCCGTAACTCGAACGGTCCCAGCGTAAATTCTACAAATTTCCCCTGCGCTCGCGAAGGTGTCGTAATTGCAAAGAATTTGAAGGTACTATCGTTAAATGCTCGTAGCTTACGAAATAAAATAAATGAATTTTTTCTTTAATTGCTTGTAAAGACTATGATTTAATTGCGATAAACGAATCGTGGCTTAGCACTGAAACACGTGACTTTGTAGGGGAGTATCAAATTAAAGGTTATAGACTTTTTGTTAAAAACAGAATAGGTAGGCGAGGAGGCGGTGTTATGTTGTATATCAAAGATAATATTGCGAACGTTATAGAAGTAAAGCACTCAATTCCAGAACCGATAGATGCGACTATAGCAGAACTTAAATTAAACGACTTCAAACTTCTTGTTGCGGTTATATATAGGCCCCCTAATCAAACAGCTGATACGGACGAAGCGTTATATCGTGAACTAAAGAGAATAATCTGTAGTGAGCAGGCTTTAGTTATGGGTGACTTTAATTGCGCCAACGTGAATTACGATACAATGCAGGGAGACGCGGAAGGTAATCGTTTAGTTAATTTTCTCGAGGATAGCTTTCTTAGTCAAAAGGTTGGGGAACCTACGAGGTTGGACAGTATTTTAGATTTAGTAATAACTACGGATGATAGGCTAATTATTGATCTTCAAGTAATAGAACCGTTAAGCAATAGCGATCACAATATGGTAGAGTTTGTCCTCTGAGTAAGTCACTCGAAACCAACTAACTCGACTAAAATTCCTAACTTCCAGCACGCAGACTTTTGTAAATTTCGAGATAAATTGTCACACGTCAATTGGGAAAACGTGTTGGGGAACTCCAACGCAAAACTAATGTGGGAATCGTTCGAAACAGTATTTAGGACTATAAATGAGGAATGTGTACCGTACAAAATTAAGCGTGCGAAAGTAAACAACAAGCCCTTGTGGTTTACTTCTAGAGTAGGAGACATTATAAAGAGTAGAGATAGGGCTTATAGGCAACATAAGTGCGATAAAGACAATTTGTTGTTACGAAACAACTACACATCTCTGAGGCGTGAAGCGAAAAGTGTAATAAAAAAGTCCAAGCGCGAATTTGAAATCTCCATAGCTCGTGACGGTAAAGAA
Source organism: Bathynomus jamesi (assembly GCA_023014485.1). NCBI lineage: Eukaryota > Metazoa > Arthropoda > Malacostraca > Isopoda > Cirolanidae > Bathynomus > Bathynomus jamesi. The sequence goes on along the minus strand of JAJOZX010005701.1, from coordinate 193,095 downwards.
AACCCCAAGCGATTCTTTCAATACGTCAATAATAGAAATCCAGTAAAAAGTGTCTTGGGGCCTTTGAAAAATGTAAACGGAGATCTAGTTTCTGAAAACAAGGAAATGGCTACCTTGCTAAACGAATTTTTTACGTCAGTTTTTACTATAGAAGATGTAACGAATATCCCTACGGTCATAGACATAATACCTTTTGATAATGGTAATATTTTGGATAATATTGTCGTTAGTGAAGGGGAAGTAATGCGCTATATTGATAAAATGAAAACGCGTAAATCACCGGGTCCGGATTCCATATATCCCATGCAACTAAAAGAATGAAAATATAGCATTGTTGTGCCGCTAACAAAGATTTTTAATGCGTCTATTTCTGAGGGGTGCGTACCAGATAATTTCAAGTTAGCAAACGTAACACCTATCTTTAAGAAAGGCGATAAAGGTGCGGCGGGAAATTATAGGCCAATCAGTTTAACGTCTGTTGTAGGTAAGCTACTGGAATCAATAATTAGGGATCGTATAGTCGAACACTTAGAATTCCATAAGCTAGTTAAAAATACGCAGCACGGATTTAGGCGAAACAAATCTTGCTTAACTAATCTTTTAGAATTTTTCCAAAGCGTGGTTGACGTTTACGATAGACATCGGGCGGTTGATGTAGTGTATTTAGATTTTCAAAAAGCGTTTGACACCGTGCCGCACAAAAGACTGAAAAAACTAAGGCTCATGGAATCAGGGGTGTAGTAATAAATTGGCTAGAAGAGTGGTTGCGAGGTAGGAAACAGAGGGTGGTCGTTGATGGCGCGAAGTCGTGTTGGGCTAATGTAGCGAGTGGCGTTCCTCAGGGTTCTGTATTGGGCCCCTTGCTTTTTCTTATATATATTAACGATTTAGATGTCGGCCTAGTCAGTACAGTTTCAAAGTTTGCGGATGACACGAAGCTGGGTAGTAGGGCTGATTAATGACGAAGATAGAGGTAAAATTCAGGAAGATTTGAATAAAATCGTTGATTGGTCAGTCACATGGCAAATGAGATTTAACGTGGATAAGTGCAAAATTTTGCATATAGGTTCGCGTAACGGTAATTTTGCGTATATTATGTCAGGGAAAGATTCAACAAGCGTAGAGCAGGAAAAAGATTTAGGAGTTATAGTCACTAGTGATTTAAAAGTAGCGAAACAAAGTACAACGGCGGTCAACAAGGCGAACAAAGTGTTAGGTTTTATAGCTCGAAATTTTGAGTACAAATCGCGCGATATTACAGTTCCTCTTTATAAAGCATTAGTTAGACCCCATTTGGAGTACGCGGTCCAATTTTGGAATCCGCATATGCGCAAGATATAGACAAAATCGAAAGAGTTCAAAGACGAGCAACTAAGATGATTCCGTCGCTTAGGTCAAAGTCGTACGAGGACAGGCTTAAGGAGTTAAAATTGACAACACTTGATACTAGGATGTTAAGGGGTGATCTAATCCAGGTTTTCAAAATTATGAATGGGTTCGATAACGTAGATAGAGATAGCTTTTTCGAAATATCTCAATATAATAGGACTAGAAATAACCGGTGTAAGTTGACAAGTAGAAGGTTCGAGACAGCAGTTGCGAAAAACTTTTTTACGCATAGAATAGTAAATAGCTGGAATAGTTTGCCGGTAGAAGTAATTAGTAGCACGTCTATAAACATGTTTAAGAATCGATTAGACGCATATGTTGATAGATTGGGTATAGTTTAAGGTAGTAAAATTAAGGCTTTGTGGGGATAGATCCCACAGCTCAACACAAGTGTTGTGGGATATAGGGAGGCAGCGTCTTGGGTTCGGGGATACTCTGTCCTTACACACCCCATTTAAAGAGATTCCTCTGCAGAGCGGTGCCCCCCATAGTACTGCGAGGTATTGAAAAACTCATGATCTTCACTTGCCCCACAAACACCTTGAAATGGGAGACCCAAAATGGGTGCACACACATTTCTACATTACTGTACAGTCTTTACAGCCACACCTACACTTTTCCTCCTAAGTGTATATATTGTAATGTATATGGTTGTAAATTTTTACTTTGCCCACAATCGATATGGACCGTGACTTATTTTTCGTGACAAGGTACTAGTATTGATGGATACCGTAATGAAATTTACTGCATTCTTTGGATCTGATATATTTGCATGTCGGTTATAAATAGATATAGAGTGTAACATATTTGTATAGTAGTCTATTATGACTTGATCCTCTGGATCCAGAGATTCTATCTCTAGTTTTAAATCGATAACTACTTAGTTTTGCTAAATTGGTCGTTGCCAATGTACAGGAAGTTGTTACATAAATTTCTTATGTTCTTGTGGTTCGGAACCCAAGTAAAATTGTAGGTCCCCTCCGCCACCACGGAGGACATACACAATTACGAACACAGTTAGGTAGACCAGCCATTAGTGGATCCTAGGGTCTTTGTTGGTCTATAACATTGTGTGTATATATATATATATGTATATATACACATGTGTGTGTATATATAATGGAAATACACACATATATATATATATATATGGAAATATACATATATGTTATGTTGTATATCAAAGATAATATTGCGAACGTTATAGAAGTTAAGCACTCAATTCCAGAACCGATAGATTCGACTATAGCAGAACTTAAATTGAATGATTTCAAACTTCTTGTTGCGGTTATATATATTCCCCCTAATCAAACGGCTGGTACGGACGAAGCGTTATATCGTGAACTAAAGAGAATAATCGGTAGTGAGCAGGCTTTAGTTATGGGTGACTTTAATTGCGCCAACGTGAATTACGATACAATGCATATATATATATATATATATATATATATATATATATATATATATATATATATATATATATATATATATATAGGGTGTTTCAAAAGTCCCTCATTATTTTTAAAATTTTATTAAAATAGCAATTACAAGAGGAACCAAATGACAATTTGGTTGCTGAGTCTACGATTCATGAGAATTTTGGTGGCATCAAACTTGGCTTCATAAGTCTATTGGAAAGTCACTGGTACACCTCAACGTGGGCACCGTCTTTTTCGAAACAAGCGCGCCACCGTTTTACGCATTCTTGGCCGACATTGGACAACATTTCGGGAGTAACAGAAGCACACGCATTCCTGATCCGTTCTTCTAGTGTGGGGAGGACTCGCGGCTTGGTGGCGTACACTTTGCTCTTAATGTAGCCCCACAAAAAGAAGTCGCATGGGGTAAGATCAGGCGAGCGAGCAGCCCATTCGATGGGCGAGTAATGAGCAGGGGCACCGTCTTGCTGGAAAATGACTTCTTGCATGTCAGCTACAGCTGACAGTTGGGGGATGCAGAACTCCTGAAGCATACGAAGGTAATTGTCTCCGTTGACGTTCACGGAATTTCCATCTTGATCCCGGAAGAAGAACGGACCAATCAGCCCAGCTGAGGAGATGGCACACCAGACGACCAATTTCGGCGTGTCCCTTTCATGTTCACGGATCTCCGCAGGATTGTGAGTTCCCCAGATGCGGGTGTTGTGCCGATTGACACGACCAGAAAGGTGGAAGAGAGCTTCGAGCTTCGTCGCTGAACCACATGTGCTCCAGGATCGATGGGTCTCTTTCGTAGTGATGCAGCAGTGTCTCACACATCTCCACCCGGCAATCGTAGTCTTGAGGTTCCAGCTTCTGAACCACATGGATCTTGTACGGATACAGCTTGAGACCACGCCGCAAAATCCGTTGGATAGATGTCGCGCTGATGTTCAGTTCCGCAGCAGCTCGCCGAATGGACTTTCCTTGACTCTGAGTAAACGCCTCACGGACAGTTTCGACATTCTCCTCACTCCGCCCACTTCGAGATCTTCCTGATCGTGGTTTGTCCTTTACGGATCCGGTCTCCATAAACTTCCGGTGGGTGGCGACGATGGTGTTCCTATCGGGTGCATAATGCTGTCCGTAGACTGCCCGGAATCGTCGCTGCACTTCGACCACAGATTGAAAAACCTCCTGCCATGCAGCGATTTTACACCTCTGCTCTCGAGTCAGCATGGTAGCAGAAGAAAACGGAGCAAAACTTCAAATGTAGACTCAAAAAAATTATCAACTACTGAGTAAGAGTTTACCACAAGATGAACGTCGTTGGTCGATTAGCTGCAAAGAAAATTGAAAATCAAATTAGTGAAGGACTTTTGAAACACCCGGTATATATATATGTGTGTGTATATATATAGGGGGGGCCAAAAGTCAACCGACAGTTATTCATTAATAGTTTACTTTCAACTGTCGGGTGACTTTTGGCCCCCCCTGTATATATATATATATATATATATATATATATATATATATATATATATATATGTATATATATATATATACATATATATATATATATATATATATATATATATGTATATACCTTACCTTACAACCTTACAAAGGTTCCACCTGTGTGTATATATATATATATGTGTATATATATATATGTGTCTATATATGTGTATATATATATATATGTGTGTGTATATATATATATATATATATATATATATATATATATGTGTATATATATATGTGTGTGTGTATATATATATATGTGTGTGTGTGTGTGTATATATATATATATATGTGTGTGTATATATATATATATATATGTGTGTATATTAGGGTGTTTCACCCTTATAAGGGTTGAATTTCTTTTTTTTTTTGAAAGTCTCACCCTCTCAAAATATTCGATTAGTTGTGTAAACTGATGTTATGGAATTTTGTGAAGTTTAATGAACATCTTAAGGTGCCTCATGCCTTGTAAAGTTTGGCTTGCTTGGGTAAAATCTATAAATAACAACTACATTCATAACAAGACGATTATTTTAAAATCTGACAAACTTGAGAAATTAATTATTTATTTTCAGCATTATATGCCGTTATCTAGTTATTTTATATTCAAATTCATTATTTATAAATGTAATATTAGGTACGTAAAGCTTAAGGAATGTTCTCGAATTTTTTTTTTTTTTTTATTTAATTGAGCACATAAAATTTTGTAGTATTGTTGGAAATTAGTTTGTTGGAATTGTGTTTTGCTCTTTAACTTGTCACTAGTTGACCCACCAACACTGTACATTTCTTAAGTTAATAAAAATAAACTAAATAGAAACAGTTATGAAACAGTAACAGTATGTTGATAACTTTCATATAATTCTTTTGTTTCAGATTCATGGCAGCTAGGCAAAAAAGACAAGAAATTTTTCTTATAGGGAGCAGTCTCGCTCACAGTATCAGGGGATCTAAGTTACCATGTATTGGAGATGTCCTGAAGCGATTTTATTACTTCCATCGGGAAGAGAATGACAATTAAAGAAGCAGCCAACAAAACTTTTGATGAAATATTGCTATTCTGGAACAAAGCCAGAATCCCAACTAGACCCAAACATGTTATTACAAAAATTGAAGGTTTGTATGCCACATGGAAGCAGCTACAAAAGAATAAAACTAGAAGTTCTACTACAGAAAACAAGAAAAGAGAAGATTTTATCAGCACTTTCCCAAATCTATTTGATATAGCTCACGCTGATGCAGCAAAACTGATCCAGAACCCCGAGGACCTTCAGTTCTTGTAAGCTCAAAGAGAGCCTGGACGACGCGGAACTATGGCTGGAATAGACAAGGTAACAATGGAGAAGGAAAGGCGACGTTTTGAAAGAGTAGCAAATGAAGAAAAGAGAAAACAAAGATGCAAGAAAGAAATAGCAAGCACATCAAAAACTGTGGATTCGAATAAAACAAGTGATTCTACTGAATCAGATACAGAGAGTTCCTCCTCTTCTCATGATTCTGATTACTTGCCAACTGTTGGAGATACAACTGGGGGAACTTCAATTGCAAAAAAACAAAAGTCCATCATGACTCCAGACCTCTGCGCCACTCTAGACAGAACTTTCATGAGTGATAGGGAGGCTGTTCATCTCCTAACGTCACTAATAAGGAGTCAAGTGATTCAGCGTCCTGAGATTTCCGTCAGCCATTCAACGGTATACAGAGCCAGAAAGAAGCACCGCCTAGAAGCTGCAATACAGCATGAAAAGAAAATTAAAGAATCCTTGGTCAATAAGGTGCTTGTTGTTCACTGGGATGGAAAAATTATGCTTGATTTGACTGGTAAAGAAAAGGTAGATAGACTGCCAATTATTGTATCTGGTGATGGTGTTGAAGAAATACTTGCCATTCCAAAAATTTAATCTGGAACTGGTGTTGCTCAAGCTGATGCGGTGGTTTCTACATTACGAAATTTCAATCTTCAAGACTCGGTGAATGCCATGAGCTTTGATACAACATCGTCAAATACGGGTGGACGTGGGTGGTGCATGCATCCTTATCGAAAAAAAACTTGGAAGGGAGTTGTTGAATCTTGCATGTCGTCACCATATATTCGAACTTCAAGTCGAAAAGGCCTACACTTTCTTGATGGGATTATCTACAGGACCAGAAATCCTGTTGTTTAAGAGATTTAAGGAAAGCTGGAAATCCCTTGATCTCTCATCTTTCACACCCCTTCAAGGGAGCTGGAAGATGCAAATGTCACTCAGTTGATTTCTTTTGCTACAACAATACTTAAAGATGAGCAACCAAGAGAAGATTACCGGGAACTGCTGGAGCTGTGGATTATAGTTCTAGGTGAAACTCCGCCAAGAGGTATTAAATTCAAAAGGCCTGGAGCCATACACAGAGCAAGATGGATGTCAAAGCTCATTTATGCCATCAAATTATTTCTTTTCCGACATCAAATGAATATAACTGCCAGAGAAATAAGAGGAATCACGAGGTTTGTGATTTTTGTTGTCCGTGTGTATCTGGTAGCCTGGTTCACTGCTCCATTGGGAATCTCCTCTCCTCGTCTAGATCTAGCATATATGGCAAGGCTCAATGAATTCCATGATCGTGAGCTTGCGGAAGCAGTTCTCAATGTTTTCAAAAGACACTTGTGGTACTTAGGAGAAGAGTTGGTTGCTTTCAGCTTCTTTGACGATGAGGTGGACATTCGCGAAAAAAAGGAAATGGTAATTGCATTGGAAAATCGTGGAAAAGGTAGGCGTCTTAAGGCATCTAGTGATAGAACATGGAAACCCTTACATCCTTACGTTACAACAGCAACAAAGAAGTTCTTCAGCAAACTGAACCTTGATCTAACCTTTCTGAAGAACGATCCAGCTTTATGGAAAGAGGATGAAAATTACAAAGTAGCAAAAAAAATTGTTGGTTCTTTACAAGTCGTGAACGATACAGCGGAGAGAGCTGTAGCTCTCAGTGAGCTCTCCTCGGGGAAATTGACAAAAGACGAGAAGCAGTACCAATGTCTCATCCAATGTGTGAAGCAACACCGGAAATTGTTTCCAAACGTCAAGAAGTCAACTGTACTGTGATAGTCATTGCATTTGAGAAATACCGCTATCTGAAATATCTTAATAAAACAAAAACAGTAATTTTAACATTCATGAATAATACTATCTTGGAAAAAACTTTGGCTCTCTTGAGGCACCTTTTATTTTTGTTGTATTGTAATGAAAGTTTATAATTTTTAGTTTGTATATATATATATATATATATATATACACACGTGTGTGTGTGTATATATATATATATGTGTGTGTGTGTATATATATATATATGTGTGTGTGTATATATATATATATATATATATATATATTATAATATAATGTGTATATATATATAATATATATAGATATATATGTGTGTATGTATATATTATATGTGTGTATGTATATATATGTGTGTGTATATATATGTGGTATATATATATATATATATGTGTGTGTATATATATATGTGTGTGTATATATATATATATATATATGTGTATATAATGTTATAATGTTATAATGTTTCAGACCAACAAAGACCCTAGGATCCACTCATGGCTGGTCTACCTAACTGTGTTCGTAATCGTGTATTGTGTATGTCCTCCGTGGTGGCGGAGGGGACCTACAATTTTACGTGGGTTCCGAACCACAAGAACATAAGAAACTTATTTAAAAACTGCCGGTAAATTGGCAACGACCAATTTTTACGAAACTAAATAATTA
>JAJOZX010005701.1:160000-177500 GCA_023014485.1 Bathynomus jamesi | reverse complement strand
GACCACCCTCTGTTTCCTACCTCGCAACCACTCTTCTAGCCAATTTATTACTACACCCCTGATTCCATGAGCCTTAGTTTTTTCAATGAGTCTTTTGTGCGGCACGGTGTCAAACGCTTTTTGAAAATCTAAATACACTACATCAACCGCCCGATGTCTATCGTAAACGTCAACCACGCTTTGGAAAAATTCTAAAAGATTAGTTAAGCAAGATTTGTTTCGCCTAAAACCGTGCTGCGTATTTCTAACTAGTTTATGCACTTCTAAGTGTTCGACTATACGATCCCTAATTATTGATTCCAGTAGCTTACCTACAACAGACGTTAAACTGATTGGCCTATAATTTCCCGCCGCACCTTTATCGCCTTTCTTAAAGATAGGTGTTACGTTTGCTAACTTGAAATTATCTGGTACGCACCCCTCAGAAATAGACGCATTAAAAATCTTTGTTAGCGGCACAACAATGCTATCTTTTAATTCTTTTAGTTGTATGGGATATATGGAATCCGGCCCGGTGATTTACGCGTTTTCATTTTATCAATATAGCGCATTACCTCCCCTTCACTAACCACGATATTATCCAAAATATTACCATTATCAAAAGGTATTATGTCTATGACCGTAGGGATATTCGTTACATCTTCTATAGTAAAAACTGACGTAAAAAATTCGTTTAGCAAGGTAGCCATTTCCTTGTTTTCAGAAACTAGATCTCCGTTTACATTTTTCAAAGGCCCCAAGACACTTTTTACTGGATTTCTATTATTGACGTATTGAAAGAATCGCTTGGGGTTTTCTTTACCGTCACGAGCTATGGAGATTTCAAATTCGCGCTTGGACTTTTTTATTACACTTTTCGCTTCACGCCTTAGAGTAGTATGTAGTTGTTTCGTAACAACAGATTATCTTTATCGCACTTTATAGCCTATAAGCCCTATCTCTACTCTTTATAATGTCTCCTACTCTAGAAGTAAACCACAAGGGCTTGTTGTTTACTTTCGCACGCTTAATTTTGTACGGTACACATTCCTCATTTATAGTCCTAAATACCGTTTCGAACGATTCCCACATTAGTTTTGCGTTGGAGTTCCCCATTACGTTTTCCCAATTGACGTGTGAAAATTTATTTCGAAATTTACTAAAGTCTGCGTGCTGGAAGTTAGGAATTTTAGTCGAGTTAGTTGGTTTCGAGTGACTTACTGAGAGGACAAACTCTACCATATTGTGATCGCTATTGCTTAACGGTTCTATTACTTGAAGATCAGTAATTAGCCTATCATCCGTAGTTATTACTAAATCTAAAATACTGTCCAACCTCGTAGGTTCCCCAACCTTTTGAATAAGAAAGCTATCCTCGAGAAAATTAACTAAACGATTACCTTCCGCGTCTCCCTGCATTGTATCGTAATTCACGTTGGCGCAATTAAAGTCACCCATAACTAAAGCCTGCTCACTACCGATTATTCTCTTTAGTTCACGATATAACGCTTCGTCCGTATCAGCTGTTTGATTAGGGGGCCTATATATAACCGCAACAAGAAGTTTGAAATCGTTCAATTTAAGTTCTGCTATAGTCGAATCTATCGGTTCTGGAATTGAGTGCTTTACTTCTATAACGTTCGCAATATTATCTTTGATATACAACATAACACCGCCTCCTCGCCTACCTATTCTGTTTTTAACAAAAAGTCTATAACCTTTAATTTGATACTCCCCTACAAAGTCACGTGTTTCAGTGCTAAGCCACGATTCATTTATCGCAATTAAATCATAGTCTTTACAAGCAATTAAAGAAAAAAATTCGTTTATTTTATTTCGTAGGCTACGAGCATTTAAGGATAGAACCTTCAAATTGTTTGTAATTGCGACACCTTCGCGAGCGCAGGGGAAATTTGTGGAATTTACGCTGGGACCGTTCGGGTTGCGGCAGCCTGAAAAGAAGAGACAGTATTATGAAATAGTCTTCCTAAACGCGCAGCTCCAACGTCATTAAAATGAAGTCCATCTTCGAGGAACAAGTCCCTCCTGCCGTAGAAACTGTTCCAAAAATTTGCAAAATGCACTCCTTCCTGTTGGCAAAGAGACTTTAGGTTATTGTTAATATAGGTCGCCTTGCTGTAGAAATAGCTTCGTTGGATAATTCGAGGAAGTATACCTGTTAAAACAATCTTATTAGTTTTCTCCTTTAGTCGCTCTAATAAGTCCCTGTACCTAGCCTAGCCAGCAGTTCTTCCGATCTAGAATTTAAAACGTTATTAGTACCGACATGAATAACATACGTTGTGTCCTCGGTGGTACCGTCTGTAAAATGGTCAACACTATTAGTTATATCCTCCACCCTTGCACCAGGGTAGCAGTAACGGCGCCTACGACGAGGGTTTCTCCCACAGAATTCCTCGAGCTGCCCTCGAACAATGGAATCGCCAACGAGTCGTATTTCCGGTTCATCAGCATCTTCGAAACCTAAAACAGAAAACTTATTGCTTGTTATTACTGGTAGACAGGTCTTTGCTTTTCTCAATGGGGCTCCATTTCGCACTCGAACGAAGGGTTGGGAACTAGGGGAAGAGAGAGGGCTATTAGTACTATTTATATTATTAGTAGAAACTGAGGCAGGAGGGGTCGTAACTGGAGTCTCAAGGGATTCTAATTTTGCCGTCAGGAGCATCACGCTTTCTTCAAGTCTCACCCTGGCCTCCCTCTCACGTTCTAACTCGTTCCTCAGCACTTCCATGCTTGAGCACCACCTGCAAACTAACTGTTCATTATTATTAGCCATTGTAAACGCGTAAGCAGCAAATTTCCCTTCACAGCGACTGCAAGTACTTGACGGGGGTGCCGTGCTCTTAATTAGTTGAACAAAAAAAAAGGAAAACAAAAAAAAGAGCGTTTGGAAATTAATAAATTACAACGTAGGTCTACCGCGTTCTTGAAACGAAGAAACAGGTTCTTGTAACAAATTTGTACTAAATTAATATAGAATTAAGCTACCGACAAAAGATCTGTAAAAGAAGAGTATTTATAACACTTATCTGTCCGCGATTCGACCCGATTTTTTCCTTTTTTTCACACGGTTTCTGACGACACACTACCTGACCTCTCGAAGCATGGAAAAATGAACCTTATGACTGCACGTTTTCTAATTGATTTGAAAAACAAAGGCAAGCCACGTGCAGTAGCCATGGTTTGATCAAATAATATAGTACTGAATAACGTCAATAAATGAAATATATTCGTTAATGAATGATTAGTAGCACGAAGTAATTTAGTTAAGAATGCACGGAACACCTTTTTTTTTAAAACACCAACGAAAACCACTTATTCAATTGATAACACTTGACACTCGATAAAACACATTTGTTCACAAGGAAAGACTGATCATATATATATATATATATATATTAATATATGTGTGTATATATATATATATATATATATGTGTATATATATGTGTATATAATATATGTATGTATATGTATGCAAAGGTGGGCAGTTGCGGCGCAACTTGCGGCGCAACATTTTTGGTTGCGCTTGCGCTTGCGGCGCAACTTTTTGAAAAGGGTTGCGCTTGCGCGTGCGGCGCAACTATTTCAGCAGAGTTGCGGTTGCGGTTGCGGCGCTACAAAAATTGTTGCGCGTGCCCACCACTGCAGATATACGTTAAATGCAAAGGTGGGCAGTTGCGCCGCAACATTTTTGGTTGCGCTTGCGCTTGCGGCGCAACTTTTTGAAAAGGGTTGCGCTTGCGCGTGCGGCGCAACTATTTCAGCAGAGTTGCGGTTGCGGTTGCGGCGCTACAAAAATTGTTGCGCGTGCCCACCACTGTATGTATGTAATGTATCTATATGTGTATATATGTATGTGTGTATATATATGTATGTATATTTGTGTATATATATGTATGTATATTTGTGTATATATATGTATGTATATATATATATATGTCCCCGCAAGGGGGTTTTAAGCTCGTGCTCTTTGTGCTCGTTTGTACATGATTGTTCCTGGGGGATTCACGTGCGCCCTCCCGGCCCTAGCACCCAAGGATGATGGGGCTCGACCCTGCAGTCCTTGTCATCCTTGGTCTTTTTCCACTTCGACTGTCCCCTCCACCCTTTCTTTATCCTCTGTCTTTCCTCTCACTTTTTCTTTGTTTTTCCGCTGAGATATGCCTTTTTAAATAGAGGCGAATCGGTTCTTCCCGAACTTTAAAAAAAAGTGTATATGTATGTATATATATATATATGTGTGTATGTATATATATATATATATATGTGTGTATGTACAGGGTGTCCCGTAAGTCTGGACCCATAGGGATTTATAATATATTTTTTTATTATGTTGCAGGTAAACCATGTCACTGACTAGAGAGGAGAGAGTTCAAGTTATTTTGCTGGTCGGGACCCGCAGTCACCGGGAAGTGGCCGAAGAATTCAACAATATGCATCCAGACCGCGCACCAATCACACACATGTGTTGGCAAGTTGATAGCCAAATTTAAGGAAACTGGATCCGTAGCTGACAAGCCTCGCAGAGGACCTTCAAGGACTGTTACGGAAGACGAAACCAGTACCATTGTGTTGGCTAGCTTCGCTGTCAGTCCCAAGAAGTCACTTTGACGCATGTTCAGCGAAACTGGGACTATTTTGTAATTTTATTAATTTTGCCCTATGGGTCCAGACTTACGGGACACCCTGTGTATATATATATATATATATATATGTGGGTGTGTATATATATATATATATATATGTGTATCAAATTAAAGGTTATAGACTTTTTGTTAAAAACAGAATAGGTAGGCGAGGAGGCGGTGTTATGTTGTATATCAAAGATAATATAGCGAACGTTATAGAAGTAAAGCACACAATTCCAGAACCGATAGATTCGACTATAGCAGAACTTAAATTGAACGATTTCAAACTTGTTGCGGTTATATATAGGCCCCCTAATCAAACAGCTGATACGGACGAAGCGTTATATCGTGAACTAAAGCGAATAATCGGTAGTGAGCAGGCTTTAGTTATGGGTGACTTTAATTGCGCTAACGTAAATTACGATACAATGCAGGGAGACGCGGAAGGTAATCGTTTAGTTAATTTTCTCGAGGATAGCTTTCTTATTCAAAAGGTTGGGGAACCTACGAGGTTGGAGAGTATTTTAGATTTAGTAATAACTACGGATGATAAGCTAATTACTGATCTTCAAATAATAGAACCGTTGGGCAATAGCGATCACAATATGGTAGAGTTTGTCCTCTCAGTAAGTCACTGGAAACCAGCTAACTCGACGAAAATTCCTAACTTCCAGCACGCAGACTTTAGTAAATTTCGAAATAAATTGTCACACGTCAATTGGGAAAACGTGATGGGGAACTCCAACGCAAAACTAATGTGGGAATCGTTCGAAACAGTATTTCGGACTATAAATGAGGAATGTGTACCGTACAAAATTAAGCGTGCGAAAGTAAACAACAAGCCCTTGTGGTTTACTTCTAGAGTAGGAGACATTATAAAGAGTAGAGATAGGGCTTATAGGCTACATAAGTGCGATAAAGACAATTTGTGGTTACGAAACAACTACATATCTCTGAGGCGTGAAGCGAAAAGTGTAATAAAAAAGTCCAAGCGCGAATTTGAAATCTCCATAGCTCATGACGGTAAAGAAAGCCCCAAGCGATTCTTTCAATACGTCAATAATAGAAATCCAGTAAAAAGCGTCTTGGGGCCTTTGAAAAATCTAAACGGAGATCTAGTTTCTGAAAACAAGGAAATGGCTACCTTGCTAAACGAATTTTTTACCTCAGTTTTTACTACAGAAGATGTAACAAATATCCCTACGGTCACGGACATAATACCGTTTGATAATGGTAATATTTTGGATAATATAGTGGGTAGTGAAGGGGAGGTAACGCGCTATATTGATAAAATGCAAACGCGTAAATCACCGGGGCCGGATTCCATATATCCCATACAACTAAAAGAATTAAAAGATAGCATTGTTGTGCCGCTAACAAAGATTTTTAATGCGTCTATTTCTCAGGGGTGCGTACCAGATAATTTCAAGTTAGCAAACGTAACACCTATCTTTAAGAAAGGCGATAAAGGTGCGGCGGGAAATTATAGACCAATCAGTTTAACGTCTGTTGTAGGTAAGCTACTGGAATCAATAATTAGGGATCGTATAGTCGAACACTTAGAATTCCATAAGCTAGTTAGAAATACGCAGCACGGATTTAGGCGAAACAAATCTTGCTTAACTAATCTTTTAGAATTTTTCCAAAGCGTGGTTGACGTTACGATAGACATCGGGCGGTTGATGTAGTGTATTTAGATTTTCAAAAAGTGTTTGACACCGTGCCGCACAAAAGACTCATTGAAAAAACTAAGGCTCATGGAATCGGGGGTGTAGTAATAAATTGGCTAGAAGAGTGGTTGCGAGGTAGGAAACAGAGGGTGGTCGTTGATGGAGCGGAGTCGTGTTGGGCTAATGTAGCGAGTGGCGTTCCTCAGGGTTCTGTATTGGGCCCCTTGCTTTTTCTTATATATATTAACGATTTAGATGTCGGCCTAGTCAGTACAGTTTCAAAGTTTGCGGATGACACGAAGCTGGGTGGTAGGGCGATTAATGACGAAGATAGAGGTAAAATTCAGGAAGATCTGAATAAAATCGTTGATTGGTCAGTCACATGGCAAATGAGATTTAACGTTGATAAATGCAAAATTTTGCATATAGGTTCGCGTAACGGTAATTTTGCGTATAGTATGTCAGGGAAAGATTTAACAAGCGTAGAGCAGGAAAAAGATTTAGGAGTTATAGTCACGGGTGATTTAAAAGTAGCGAAACAAAGTACAACAGCGGTCAATAAGGCGAACAAAGTGTTAGGTTTTATAGCTCGAAATTTTGAGCACAAATCGCGCGATATTATAGTTCCACTTTATAAATCATTAGTTAGACCCCATTTGGAGTACGCGGTCCAATTTTGGAATCCGCATATGCGCAAAGATATAGACAAAATCGAAAGAGTTCAAAGACGAGCAACTAAGATGATTTCGTCGCTTAGGTCAAAGTCGTACGGAGATAGGCTTAAGGAGTTAAAATTGACAACACTCGAGACTAGGAGGTTAAGGGGTGATCTAATCCAGGTTTTCAAAATTATGAATGGGTTCGATAACGTAGATAGAGATAGCTTTTTCGAAATATCTCAATATAATAGGACTAGAAATAACGGGTGTAAGTTGACAAGTAGAAGGTTCGAGACAGCAGTTGCGAAAAACTTTTTTACGCATAGAATAGTAAATAGCTGGAATAGTTTGCCGGTAGAAGTAATTAGTAGCACGTCTATAAACATGTTTAAAAATCGATTAGACGCATATGTTGATAGAAAGGGTATAGTTTAAGGTAGTAAAATTAAGGCTTTCTGGGGATAGATCCCACAGCTCAACACAAGTGTTGTGGGATATAGGGAGGCAGCGTCTTGGGTTAGGGGATACTCTCTGTCCTTACACACCCCATTTAAAGATTCCTCTGCCGAGCGGTGCCCCCCATAGTACTGTGAGGTATTGAAAAACTCATGATCTTCACTTGCCCCACAAACACCTTTAAATGGGAGACCCATAATGGGTGCACACACATTTCTACATTACTGTACAGTCTTTACAGCCACACCTACACTTTTTCTCGTAAGTGTATATATTGTAATGTATATGATTGTAAATTTTGACTTGGTCCGCAATCGATATGGACCGTGACTTGATGGATACCGTAATGAAATTGACTGGATTCTTTGGATCTGATATATTTGCATGTCGGTTATAAATAGATATAGAGTGTAACATATTTGTGGATAGTAGTCTATTGTGACTAAATCCTCTGGATCCAGAGATTCTATCTTTAGTTTTAAATCGATAATTAATTGGTTTTAAATTGATAATTATTTAGTTTCGTAAAAATTGGTCGTTGCCAATTTACCGGCGGTTTTTACATAAATTTCTTATGTTCTTGTGGTTCGGAACCCACGTAAAATTGTAGGTCCCCTCCGCCACCACGGAGGACATACACAATACACGATTACGAACACAGTTAGGTAGACCAGGCATGAGTGGATCCTAGGGTCTTTGTTGGTCTGAAACATTATAACATTATATATATATATATATATATATATATATATATATATATATATATATATAATAATATATATATATATATATATATAATAATATATATATATGTGTGTGTATATATATATGTGTATTAGTGATGGGACGATGCATCGCAATCGCACATTTTTTACAATCGCAATCGCAATTGCAATCGCATTTAATGAGTGCGATTGTTGCGATTGTGAACAAAAGATTTAAATCTCTACCAAAGTTGCTATGAAAGCTGCTCTTTCATGCATACTTAAAGGAAAGTTTAGCTAACAACAATACGGAATAATAAATAAACAACAAATAAGTCAAAAACAGAAATGAAAACGGGTTGCGAATTAGTTGAAAACAGAATAAAAAATTGGTTTAATAATAACAATAAGTACACCTCTTTATTTGCTCTATGTAAAATTGGAATGTTAAAAAATCAAGTTAACCCTATGGTAGGTAACGCGTTTAGGTATATTTAAAGCATAAATGAGCGTTATGTGAGGCTAAAGCTAAAACATCGCAATCGCGCGATTTTCAAATTCTGACAATCGCAATCGCAACAGCGATTGTATGAAATATGACAATCGTCCCATCACTAATGTGTATATATATGTGTATATATGTGTATATATATGCAGAGCTGGGCAGTATTTAAATACATTTGTATTTAAATACATTTGTGTATTTAGAACTGTATTTATAAATACATTGTTTTTCATGTATTTAAATATAGTATTTAAATACTTTAATGAGTATTTAAATACAATGTATTTAAATACTCAAAATATAAAAATGTAAATACTTTTACTGGTTTAATACACGTTCTGTACTAGCACAGTACGACGCGTCGACAGTGTAGTACAGCATGGTTCATGTTTCAATGTGTCAGTTCAATCAGTTGTGTGCCACTCAGTCGAAAACGGTTGATTTCTTTATCGTGTACGTGTCATGGCTTCAACAAGCAAATCCGGTGAATCAAACAGTGATATATCTGCAGATAACAATTTAGTGCACCCTCTGTTTGATGGAAAATACTTTAAAATTAAATCTAAAGACGGTAATAAGGTAAAGTGCACCTGCTTGCTGTGTAAACACGAAGTCTCTGCTGCAAGCAATGCTACAACGAATCTGTACACTCATCTGAAGGTAAGTGTTTTTTTAGACATCAAAAAATATCTTGAAATTGACCGAATAATCGTACAAAACGGCTCTGCCTTAAGTTGGCCTGTGTAACTAACTCGTTGCAATCAATCCAATTTGCGATGGAAAATTCATTGATGAAAAAGCTTTTAAAATCGTCTGATCTATCGAGTGGTGTATTTATTTCGAAATTCACTGTGTCCCCTAAAGTAGAAATTTATCAAAACATGAATTAGTGAATGCATATGTTAAAATTTGTATGCATTTAAAATGTATTTACCAATGTATTTAAATACAATTGATGTATTTTGTATTTAGTATCTAAATACATTCGTAAAATGTATTTAGTATTTAGTATTTAAATACATTTCTCCCATGTATTTAGTATTTAGTATTTAAATACATCCAATGTATTTATTGCCCAGCTCTGTATATATGTGTATATATGTATATATATATGTATATGTGTATATATATGTATATATGTATATATGTGTGTGTATATATATATGTATATATGTGTGTGTGTTTTTTTTTTTTTAAGTTCAGGAAGAACCGATTCGCCTCTATTTAAAAGGGCATATCTCAGCGGAAAAACAAAGAAAAAGGGAGAGGAAAGACAGAGGAAAAAGAAAGGGTGGAGGGGACAGTCGAAGTGGAAAAAGACCAAGGACTGCAGGGTCGAGCCCCATCATCCTTGGGTGCTAGGGCCGGGAGGGCGCACGTGAAACCTCCAGGAACAAGAACGTACAAACGAGCACAAAGAGCACTCAAGAGCACGAGCTTAGAACCCCCTTGCGGGGATATGTGTGTGTATATATATATATATGTGTATATATATATATATGTGTGTATATATATATGTATATATATGAAAATTATTTCACGAAAGTAACACGTGAAAAATATTTATGATGAATAAAACCACGAAGGTGGTTTTATTCATCATATATATATATATATATATATATATGTGTGTGTGTGTTATATATATGTGTGTGTGTGTATATATATATGTGTGTATATATATATATGTGTGTTAGGGTGCTGCAGCCGCCCCATAAAATCTTAAAATTTGGAATAAGCTGGTGAAGGTCTCTGTGATATTGCAGTTGGGTCTAGTAATTATGCCTGTGAAGTTTGATTGAATTCCAACAAGATTTACCTTCATCACATTAATGTTTTCTGTAGGAACCTTTTTACAAAAGGCATTTTTATAGAAAAACACTAAAAATGACACATTTTTGCTTTGTAACATCTTACTATTATGATCAAAAAACCTATGGGATGGTCTTAGGTGGTGGGTAACTCAATTTTTGAGGTTTTGATTCAAATAATCTACATATTAATGATAAAAAATGCTAAAAATGAGTCAAATTCATGATTTTTTTCAGGTATTTTATGCAAAGTTGAGCTCTGGATATGCATAGCTGCTGGTGTATTTGTGGATGGATAATGGATAGATCTCAATAGAAGTTCCAACAGTGAAGAATTTATTTCCAAAGAAGCAAGTATACAAAAAAAAACTCAGACAAGGTCTTTAAAGACTACAAACTTAGACTATGTTTATGTTTTTGTATTAATACTCAAAAAGATAGATTTTCACATACATTTAAGATAAACAAAATACTGATTAACATACAAACATTACCAATAAAACAAACAGCTACCTTACCTATTCTAATTTAAGAAACCAGTTCTTAGATTCCACCTTGCGCTTTCTCTGATTTGGGAGGCGGTTGCGACAGTTTTCTACAATTTGTAGTGTATTTTGCAGATTGGATTCCTTTTTGGAAGTGCCCAGTAGGGTGGATCACTTTTCACTTTTTTTTTAAAATTATAGCTGGTCAAAGTTTTTCCCATGATTTGGTTCAGTGGAAGTACACTGACACCATTTTTACCAAAATCGATCAATATTTAGGGGTCGCGCATCGACCTTCAAAATTTCAATTTTGGAAATTTGGCCAAATTGACAATTTTTTACTGAATAAAGTTAAATCATCAAATGGCCATATTTTCTGAATCCTCTCAGTGAAAGAAATCCTCTCAGATACTTACCAAGTTGATCGGACAAGTGGTTTAGAAGTTACACTCACCTAGAAATAACATTAAAATTTAAAATACCATATTTGTCCCCCGTTATGGACGTAATCCTAGCATTAGTAGCTGGCGCATCCTAAAATCCCAATTACACACACACGCTACGTCTTTGACCAATATTTTTACTAATCACAGTTTGCTTTTTACAGATCAACTGTGTCAATTGATTCTTGTTTGATAAGTCTAGACTTTAGTACAATGGATAAACTGTTAACAACCAGGAGTGGGAAGACTCTGAAAGTTACTTATTCTGGAAAAGAGAAAAGCAGCAACAACAGCACCACCTTCTCTAAGGTCAGCCACGGACGTCTTCTTAATTGGTCAGCCATCTTCCTCGATCGGTGGTGCCAAATTGCCAACCACCCATCAAGTTCTCCAGTACTTCTTCTATGCCAAGCAGGAAACTACTGACAGGAAGGCCGCCGTAAAAGACACGGTGGCCAATGTTCTGGCATTTTGGAACATGGCACGTATAAAGACGATCACGAGGCGTAACTGCGAAAGAAAACTGGAGTTACTGTGGGAAGAGTGGCGCTCGCTGCAGAAGAGCAAGATGAGAGACAGTGACGCGGGAAAAGGCAGGGAGAAGTTTTCAGAAAATCTGAACAAGCTCTGGGACATCGGAGCTCCCGATGCTATTGAAGAGATACAGAAAAGTCGACTGCTCTCAGACAACAACAAACAAGAAGATATTAAATTTTATGAGGATCAACGGGGCCTGCGCCAGGCAACAATGAGTGGGAATGATAAAGTGTTCGTTGTCAAGAGAAAACGGCAACTCTCAAGACAACAATCTCGTGATGAGCCAGGCACCTCAAAAACGAAATTAGGAACCGAAGCTGAGAGCGACGATGAATCTATAGAAAGCAGATCATCGAGCAACTCCGAATCACAGCTAGAACCACCATACCGACAGCCGAGAGAATCAACTGTATCAATCAGCCTTCCTCACCGCATCCTCAATGCACCGGCTGTTATTGAAGTGGCTGATCGCTTCCGGATGTCCAATAATCAGGTGTGTATATATCAGTAATGATCTTTCCTTGACAAAGATATAATAGACGTAACGACGGAAAATTTAGTGATTATTTTGTCACATAAAAACCATACGCATCCTTGTCAATTTCCTTTCAATTTCGCACATAGGTGGCAAGTGTCGTGGCGGCAGTCCTACGTTCGGCAGATCCGCCCGCAGACCTGGACAAATTCAGTATCTCGAAGGACACGTCTCGCCGTGGAAGAGTGGCACATCGTTGTGAAGTGTCGACAGCTGTGCAGAAATCCTTCGTATCTCCGAGGCATGCTGTCGTCCACTGGGACGGTAAAGTAATCAAGGTCAGTTTTGCCCTCACCGTGGACGACAGTGAATTAACATGTTCCAGTGACGACAGTGGATTGACATATTCCAGTGGACGATAATGGATTGGCATGTATGACATACGTTTCAGGACTCTCTTGGATCATTGGAGCACCGCCAGGCGATTCTCATCTCCGGAGCTCCCCAATGCACAGAAGGAAAGTTGCTGGCCGTTCCGACTGTTGCTGACGGCACCGGTCTGTCCCAGGCCCAGGCGACCTTTCGTGCTCTCAAAGACTGGGGATGCGAGAACAACGTGATTGGACTGTGCTTCGACACAACTTCCTCCAATACGGGGAGGGTGCAGGGTGCGGTGGTCCGGCTGGAGAACATGCTTGGTAAACCGCTCTTCCAGCTGGGCTGTCGCCATCACGTTATGGAGCTCATCGTGGGGGCAGTGGTCATCACCGCGTTTGGAAGAACCACAGCACCAACTGAACCTTTGTTCCAGTATCTGAGGAGAAGGTGAATTTCAAGTCTAAGGCGCATTTGTTTTCTCCAATGATTTTTTGCCTTCAGAGCAATTGAGATATCAGCGTCCTTCTACTAATGATGTTAATAGCAGTCGAAAAGGGAAACTTCAGTCGTTTTCATGCAATATTTTCATAACTCCCCTTTCAGGTGGGACAAGCTCGACCTCTCGACTTATCGCGAGCTGGAGATCGAGCATTTGGCGGAGGTGACGTGGCTGATGGAGCTCCGAGATGAGGCAGTCAAGTTCCTCGGCACCGCTTCTGGTCTTGTCAGAGAAGACTACCGAGAAGTGGCGGAGATTACACTCCTGGTACTCGGGGCCCAGCCACGTCGTGGCACACACTTCATGCGCCCAGGAGCCTACCATCATGCGAGGTGGATGGCCAAGGTTGGTATTTTGAATTAGAAGTTAAATATTGTATTGCCTTCTGCAAACAGCCATTTGAAGTCCCTACCAGAAAAAAATAAGATAAATAATTTACCATTAAACAAACTTATATGGAGTGGTATCGGTATTTATACATCACAGTGCGTATTCGTTTCAGATCATCTACTACACGAAGCTCCTGATGTTCAGCGGTCAGCTGGAGTTCGACGACGAGCTGGTACAGAAACTTCAGAGAGTGGTACTATTTACTGCACTCCTCTACGCACCTGCCTGGCTGGCGGCTCCTGTCGCAGCTGATGCCCCGCTGAATGACCTTGTGTTGTACCAGCGTCTTCTGCAGTACAGGGCTGTGGATCGCGAGATTGCAGAGGCTTCACTGGCAGTGATCAGGCGGCACTTGTGGTATCTGAGGCCTCAGACCGTCGTTTTCGCCCTCTGCAGTGACAAAGTGGAAGACACTGTGAAGCACGAGATGGCAAAGAAGCTGTGCCGCCTCGCTGTGCCCGAGGACTTCACGTATGACAACGTCTCGGTTGATGACACGACGCGCCTTCCGGACCTGATCGATGAGTCATCGTGGTTCGTGTTCACAGGCCTGCAGGTGTGCGCGTCTACGTGGCTCACTCTGCCGGTGAATAAGTGGGATCAAGATAAGAACTACTGTGATCTGAAGAATGTCATCTCGCATCTGAAAGTTACCAACGACGTGGCAGAGAGGGAGATAAAACTGATAGAAGATTACGCGAACACTGTCACAAAAGACGAGTCACAGCTGCAGGGTCTTCTTCAGCTCGTGGAAAAGAGCCGGAAAGAACTCGGTGACTTCAAGAAGTCGTCACTTGCCAAGATGACGTAGCGCAGAGGGAAAGGGAGTTAGCAGAGAGAGTACATGGCGCACGCCTTAAGATGACGTGTGTTCTAACCACGATTCATACAGTTTTTGAACCTAGTTAGGGGCACCGGAGTAAGTGCCTTTAGTGATATTGGTAAACCGTTTTAATACAAAATACATTTGATCTTTCCTTATTCGTTTTATCTTATCCTAAAAAGCAGACAATGGCAGACAGCATATGGAGGTACGGGGACAAATACGGTATTTTAAATTTTAATGCTATCTCAAGGTGAGTATAACTTCTAAACCACTTGTCCTATCAACTTGGTAAGTATCTGAGAGGATTTGTTTCACTGAGAGGATTCAGAAAATATGGTCATTTGATGATTTATCTTTATTCAGTAAAACATTGTCAGTTTGGCCAAATTTCCAAAATTGAAATTTTCAAGGTCGATGCGCGACCCCTAAATATTGATCGATTTTGGTAAAAATGGTGTCTGTGTACTTCCACTGAACCAAATCATGGGAAAAACTTTGACCAGCTATAATTTTTTAAAAAAAGTGAAAAGTGATCCACCCTAGTGCCCAGGAAATCATGGCAAAGCTTAACTCCCCTTTCGGCAGCATCATTAACAACACAAAGATTTGCTACTATTTCCTTTCCATAGAGAAATGCTTCATTTGATGGCCACTCATTAACAGGCAGATTTAAGAATTCTGAATTGATGTTAAGGATTCTGAAAAATGCCCAGGAATCACTTCCAACAAATTCTGAAAGGTCATCACTTGATTCCTTTGGAACTTCTGGAAATTTTGGCTTGCCAAACCCAGACCCATCTCTTTTAACGCATGAAGCCAGGTGTTCAGCTCCAAGAAGCTTCTTTGCTATTTTCTCCTTCACTGCATCACTGAGAGAGCTGCTGAATAAAGAAAGTGGCACCAATTCCTCTGTGAGATACCACATATGTAAACCAATTGCCTTGAGTGCAGCTCCTGCAATTGTTGGATTAACTTTCCTGTAGTCTAGAAAGGAATTGATTAGACTGAGATCATTCATTGGTGCAGCTGAAGACACTGGGGCAGCAATCCACCATGGGATGTAGCAATACACGACAAACTGTACGTACTGCATAAGTTTGGGTAATTGTCCTTTAGCTAGTATGGTCCCAGTTAGCAGCTCAGCAATTTGATCACAAAGAAGTACTATTTTGATGGAGTAAAGAATTTTTGCCATCCAACGGGCTTTATGAAGAGCTCCTGGCCTTTGAAACCCAGTAAAGTTATCTGGCACAGCATTGAGGTAGACCAAGGTAAGTTGCACCAGTTCTTTGTAGTCCCCTCGAGCAAAGTCTGACTTGAGAGCTTCCTGACACAAAGCAATGATGGCAGTTCTCTGCTCAGCCAGATCCTCTGGAATGTCAGGGATGGACAGATTCTCTAGGTTGCGGTAAGACAACTTCTCAAAATGTTCCTTGAATCGTATGAAAAGGGAAATGTCTGGGCTCTTTGAGACCTCAATTTTCAAGGCATCCCATGTATGGACAAGAAACCTTTCTCCAATGTGGTGCCTGCATGCTAACCACAGCAACTCACGCTTGAGAGACTCCTGAATACTAATGCAGGCAGCTGTTATTGCACCTGTGTTTGAGGATGTTGTGTCAAAGACCATCGCAGCAACATTATCTTTGCAGTTCCAGACCTCCAGTTCTTCTATGGTGGCATTAGCAATTTTTGGCCCTGATAGTCTGTCAGTCTTGTGTTGCAAGGGTGGAACACCTAGCAATTTTACACCTCCAACTCCAGACACAAGTATGGGAAGCCTCTCCTCCTGTGCAGACTCATTTCCAAGTGTCCATCAATTTGCCATCCCAATGGATGGTTGCCACAAGAGGTGGCTTCCATGATGCTCTGATTTTCTGTGCAATACTATTGACAGCTTCCACACGATAATTATAAGCAGATCTGTAACTCACATTTACTTTTGATGGATCACCAGCTGTAGCCTTAATAAGGGAAAAAGTGATCTGTGCTAAAGCAGCTGAGGAAACATTGTTTCTAACTGCAGTTTCAACCACTTCTGGCGATTTAAGAACATCATGAGGCCAAAATGCAGAGGAGCCGGTTTTCACTAAACGCTTATGTGATCGTTTTGGCATTACTTCAGGCTCAAAGGAGGCATCAGCTGATTTGACCATTTCTGCTTCCTCATCATCTGACACATCACAATCTGAGGAAATCTTCTCCACTGATGATGTCTGATCTCTTCTCTCCTCCTCTTTCTCTGATCGCACAGCAGCCTGTTCAGCCCTCTCTTGGCGCTTAATTTCTATCTGAGCACAAATTTTGTCCTTTCCTCCATAGGTAAAAGTCCTGTCTGTCATCATATTTCTCAGATTTTCTTTTCATTCTCTGCCTTACCCTTCTTGCTTTCAACCATCCTTTTCTCTGCATTACCTGGATAGAATGGCATAGTTTTATGAAGTTTGTCCTGGAAAGCTGCAATCATAGGACTTTTTGATCGCCTTTCAGGAGGAATCTTCATGCAGCCAATATAGTCCTTGTTGTGGAACTCCTCAATTCTCTCAGCCATGGTAATCTCATGAATTGTTGGGATGCGTGCTTTCAAATAGTGAGGAAGAATCTCGCTCACCACATACTTCGATGCCATGCGTGACAATTTCATGTTTTTGGAAGCATCTTGCCTTCTAAGTTCATCAACTTTAGCCAAGTAGCAGAGTAGCACCTGATTGTATGTTGGTAACTTTGAACCAGTAATTTTCAGATGCTCTTCTCCTGGACTTTCTATTAAAACATCAAGCCGGGAGTCTGAGCTTCTGGTCGCCATTCTTTAAAACTTTCTTATTGTATGAACTTATCTATCTGAAAAGAGAAAAATAAGTGAAAAATAAGATTATTACAGTTATTAGTTAAATTAGCAACTGACACATATACAACAACATAAAGCACATAAAAAATAAGTGAAAAATAAGATGATTACAGTTATTAGTTAAATTAGCAACTGACACATATACAACAACATAAACACATACAGTAGGGTGCTCCAGTTG
>JAJOZX010005701.1:145000-152500 GCA_023014485.1 Bathynomus jamesi | reverse complement strand
CAGCAGATGCAGCCTGCTAGCGTACAGTTGCAGACGGCACGTGACGGCAGTGTTCGGACGCTGGTTATCAAGTGTGGTCAGTCATTGTTTCCTGTGCTAGGCTGATCGTGCTTCTTTTTCAATTAAATTTATTATTGTGAACCAGATTTCTACTTGGTTATTTTGATTCAATTAGCTTATCTACAACTACTAAGTATTTATAATTGAACTATTATTTTATTAAGCTAGTTTTCTTTATTTTTGTACCTTATAAGTATTTTCGAAAGCTACAGCCTTCCCACTTTATCGAGTCTAGAGCCGCCACTGTATATTAGGGCGGATCGAAAATGAGGTTTTTAAACGTTTTTTCGAAATTCAAATATGGCTAGTGCGGAAAATATGTGGGTGCTATAGATAATGACTGTGCATAAATATTAGTCCTGCGAAATTATATCTTCAGGTGCCACAAAGCCGTCGAAAAAAGTGAAATATAATGATTTTCTTATATTCTGCATTAGTACAATAACTGAAACTTACTTGTTATTATTATATATTAAGTGTTCCAATTACCAAAATAGTTAGTGAATTACGCAGCTCTTAGTTTATTTAGATCAATGTTCTTTTGATTAATGATCTAAATAATCCAGAACTCACCACGAGGAGGTGGCTGCGTGTCGAGCTCCACCCATGCCCTCCCAACCACCCATCCTTGCGCATGTTTTTTTCTATTAACGTTTTATTTAAACTTTATATTCAGCTTTACTTTCGAATGATGGCATTTTTTTACGTGACTGAAGTGTTGATCTATGAAGCCATCTCGCGCGTTCAATCCAAATACTTTTGATGATGCTTCAGTCACTAATTTTACCATTCTTTCTACTACTTGTGTATGACAAGGGAATTTCTTGAATGGAGGGGTACTCTTGTTTTCTATGAATTCTTCAATCTCATTTTCTGTCAGGTGTCTTGTCACAGGTGGTTCATTGACAATGCATTTTTGCCAATTAATTAAATCAGTATAATCAGTAGCTTCAAATTGAATAACAGGTACTGTGAAACGCCTCACAACTTTTTCCTTGTTTGTTTGCCTTGCTTTCTTTATTCGCCTCCACGCTAATTCTCTTATGGGCGCTGCGGTCATCATGAATCATTGATGCTAGAATATTTTCTGGATTTGCAAAAAATGCATTTCTTTGTATGACAGGGTTTACAATATCCTTTACTTCGTCATTCAGTGTTCTTGTTAGTTCAATAGTTTTGAAAACATGTTTGAGCCATTCACAAAAGACGTACTTTGCTTAATAGAAAACCACATTGGGATGTAGACCTTCATTATAAAAGAAGCAATGTTCATGAGGTTCTCAGATGGACTTACAGTTGAAACGTATAGACGAAGCAAACAATTTGCTGTAGTCAGCCATCGTGAATGTGCCATTTTGCCTGGACTACGATGAGCAAGATCTGGAGAGCAATATCCCTTTGTTATGGCCTGATGAATATCAATTAGATATTTTGGTCGGTGCTAAGATCGTCACAGTCTACAGTTGGTTCCTCAGCATCAATCCTTTCAAACTCGACAATAGGAAGACACTCACAGTTCTCTAATTCCCTGCCAATAGGACCGGTGAATCCGCGGGGGCCAGATGTTTTTCCATCCAGCTTTGCAACTAAATGGCGTAATGGCAATTCATTGGCATGGAGCTGGCACACTAAATGTTGAACTGGCTTCTTCAGCTTCAATTCTATAAGCCTTATAACGCCTCCCTTTTCTCCAGTGTTGACTGCTGCACCATCGCATCCAATGGCAACAAGGTTTTCCAGGTTCATGTCATTATTTCCAATATACTCAAACATTCCTTTACATATTTCTTCAGCTGATCCAGAATTCACAGAATAATGGCCCAAATAATCTGAACCAGGTTCTCTCACTAAAGTGATATGTTCTTCTGTTACCTTCTTCTGATATACTTTGGACTCTTTTTTTTCTGGAAGAGTGTAGAATCTTTTCGACCATCAAAATAGATTCCTCTGATTGGGACCTGATTTTGATCTTTCATAATTTCTGATCTCTTCTTTTGTCTTTCTCTTCTGATTTACTCCTATCCACTACTTCAGATGTCTTGTCAATAGAAACTTCTCCAATATCTTGCAATACTGCACTAACAATGAATGCTGCAGCTCGATCTGAAACTGCAGTCCTGTCACAAGCAGTAGCCACTGAAGGTAGATTTGTAGTTTTCCTTTTCTTGAATAATTGTTCTTCAGGTTGTTCGAGCTTTCTCTTCGAGCTAACTGGCTCTGGAAATGTATCGTCTGATATTTCGCCAGATTCACTTTCACTATTTGATGTCGATGATGATAATTCAACATTTGTATCCTGCAATTTCTCCTGTGAAGATTCTTTGGTGAGCCTCACAGCTTCTTTTTGCTTTCTTAGCAACGTAGATGCTTTTTTCTTTGAGTGTAATATCTACTCTATCAATAAACAGTTTTCTTTCACTCCTTTGATCTAAGAGGAACGTCACTTCTTCCTTTGGAACCGTTTTTTCTTTGGGACAAGAACATTGTGTTAGTACTTTGCACTTGCACGCTGCAATGTCAAAAAGTTTCGTGTGTGCTTCTTTTTTGAACATATCAATCTTTGCTTTGTAAGCTTCAGAATTTTTTCTGCTTTGGTATGGCTTCATAATGACACGATACTTTTCGTGGTAGCTTCTGAACATTGTTTCAATTCGCCTGTCTGACAGAATTGGGACAGAAGCACTTTCCCAAATTGTTTTCAATTTATCAACAACTTGTTCTAATATTTGAGATATTGAAGGATCTTTATTAGTATTCTGTTTCAAATCGTTTCTTACAAACAAGTAATATTTAAAAACTCCTTCGTATGTAGGAAGATTCCTGTGCCACAAATCTTCCCCCATACCAAACATGGGGCACTCAGTTGAGGCCCTGGTTGGTTTTGCACAAACTCGAGACATTTTGAAAGTATACAAATCTGAAAAAGAAAGAGCTAATATCAATTATACGCAGAGCTGGGCAGTATTTAAATACATTTGTATTTAAATACGTATTTAAATACATTTGTGTATTTAGAACTGTATTTATAAATACATTGTTTTTCATGTATTTAAATACAGTATTTAAATACTTTAATGAGTATTTAAATACAATGTATTTAAATACTCAAAATATAAAATGTAAATACTTTTACTGGTTTAATACACGTTCTGTATTAGCACAGTACGACGCGTCGACAGTGTAGTACAGCATGGTTCATGTTTCAACGTGTCAGTTCAATCAGTTGTGTGCCACTCTTAGTCGAAAGCGGTTGATTTCTTTATCGTGTGCGTGTCATGGCTTCAACAAGCAAATCCGGTGAATCAAACAGTGATATATCTGCAGATAACAATTTAGTGCACCCTCTGTTTGATGGAAAATACTTTAAAATTAAATCTAAAGACGGTAATAAGGTAAAGTGCACCTGCTTGCTGTGTAAACACGAAGTCTCTGCTGCAAGCAATGCTACAACGAATCTGTACACTCATCCTTTATCAAGCATTTTATATTGTTGTTACTCATGAATTAGTGAATGCATATGTTAAATTTGTATGTATTTAAAATGTATTTACAAATGTATTTAAATACAATTGATGTATTTTGTATTTAGTATCTAAATACATTCGTAAAATGTATTTAGTATTTAGTATTTAAATACATTTCTCCCATGTATTTAGTATTTAGTATTTAAATACATTCAATGTATTTATTGCCCAGCTCTGATTATACGTTAATTTCAGTTAATAGTACATGGCAAACTTAGGGCAACACAATACAGAAATGCAAAATATATAAGAAATATAGTTTAGACTATCTGAGTAACGCCAACAACAGAACACCCACCTGCTACGAGAGCGACAGCTACACTGAACCGAGGTACTCACGTGACAGCTGAGTGAGCTGACTATAGAAAACTGTTTTTAGAGAATAGAAACTTTTTTTAAAGGTTGACTGAGCTATTTTTATACAAGTGTGAATAAATTCTTGTCTATTGTGCATCGTGGACTCTTCTGTAATTATTGGTTAAAATCTGCTTTTTTTTCAATTTTTTTTCAATATTGAAGTTCATTGTGGCACCTGAAGATATTAATGTTATGATTTTAAATTTATACCAGCTTATTTCCTCACTACTCCACACATTTTCCATACTAGCCAATTTGAAAATTCGAAAAATGAGTTTTTCACTCCGCCCTACTGTATATATATGTGTGTGTGTGTGTATATATATATGTGTGTATATATATATATATATATATATATATATATATATATATATACATACATATATATATGTGTATATATATATGTGTGTATATATATATGTGTAATATATATATATATATATATATATAATTTAGGGTGTCACTTAAATGCAAAGTTTGAAATTTTCATGCTGATACCCCGCGAATCTATTCCATTTGTAAAAAAAACATGGTGACTGAAAAATCTTTTTATTTGAATAACTATAAAAGGTCGCCCCCGCCTTCCAAAGTTTAATGCTTGCGCGGCGTCTCCATAATCGTTCATTATATATCTATATATCTCTATATATGTGTGTGTGTGTGTCTGAATATCTGAGAAATAAAGTGAACAATACTTAACGATTCACCGTTTCTCATTTCAGCTACGTGATTTCTGGTGATGGAAACCCGGAAGTGTATATACCTATTAGGGGCAGCGGTTGATGAGGTGAAAGGATGCAAGCTTCCTTCCTACAGGCAAGCATTCGGTTACTTCCTTTACCTTCACCATGAAAAGAAAATGACAATACGTGACGCGTTGAGGAAGTCACTTCGAGCAGTGATGTCCTTCTGGGAGAAAGCTCACATTCCAACCAGACTCGAGACACACTGCGTCAGCAAACTGGATAAAGTCTTCGAGGAGTGGAAAGGACTCAAAAAACACGCCTCAAGGACGAGCGATTCACACAAGACGAAAGAAAAAGAATTCATTGAACGCCTCGATCGTCTCTTTGACATCGCCCACGCTGATTGTGAGAAATTGGTCAAGTACCCAGAGGATTGGGAGTTCCTTCAGCAGCAGCGCCAGAAAGGACGTCCAGGTTCAATGGCAGGTTTGGACATGACCCATCAGCGCCAAGTCAAAGATTGTACTCGACGTCGGGAGGAAGAGGAGAAACGAAGAAAGCGATCAGCAGCTGAAATGGAGGCAGTATCCAACGAAGCGGTTTTGGAGTCCTCATCCTCCAGCTCAGATGATAGCGAAGAAAAAGGAGCATGTGGTGGTTCGTTAGCGTCTAAACAAAGAGCAACGAAGAACATCATGACATCGGAATTGGCGGCAGCGCTTGATCGCACGCAACTCTCGTCAAGAAAGGCCACATATCTGCTGTTTGAGGCAGCTTCCAGCTTAGGGCATGATGCTAGCGACTACAACATCAATCGTGGATCCATTCATCGTCAGCGTGAAAAATTCCGTACCCTTAAGGCTCGGCAACTGAAGAGCGAGTTCCAAGGCAATAGTCCGTTGACTGTTCACTGGGACGGAAAACTCATGCAAGATCTGACGTCACGAGAATATGTTGACCGCTTACCTATTCTTGTATCTGGCTCCGGGACAGAGCAGCTCCTCGGGGTGCCAAAACTTCTGTCAGGAACCGCGCTGGCACAAACAAATGCCATCATAGATTGCTGAATGAATGGGGAGTGACCGATCATGTCAAATCTGTGTGTTTCGACACAACCGCGACAAACACAGGCCACCGTGGAGGAACTTGTGTTCTTCTGGAAGAAAAAGTTGGACGTGACCTGTTACACTGCGCGTGCAGACACCATGTACTGGAGTTGGTGCTACAGGCGGCATTCGCAGCATCGCTAGATTCAGTATCTACCGGTCCAGAAATTCTGCTTTTCAAGCGCTTCCATGATTATTGGACCCGCATTGACCAGCAACAGTTCCAAACTGCGGACACAGATGCGTTCACCAAAGCAGCTATTTTTAAGCATAGAACGGAGCTCATTGAGTTTGCAAAATCACAAGCACTTCAAGTTCGTGATGACTATCAGGAATTCCTCGATCTTTCCGTCATCTTTCTTGGAGGAGTTCCATACAAGGGACTAAACTTCCGCGCCCCTGGTGCTATGCACCGGGCGAGATGGATGGCTAAGGGGCTCTATGCCATCAAGATCTGGCTCTTCCGAAGACAGTTTAAACTGACGAACACTGAGGAACGCGGAATTCGAGATATCTGCCTCTTTTCTGTTCTAGTTTACATGAAAGCGTGGGCAACAGCTCATCTGTCCATCGAAGCTCCGCTGAATGATTGGGAATTGATGAGGACGCTCCTTCGATACCCGCACAAGAAGATCTCTGATGGTACCACCAAGAAGCTGTCTGCGCACCTGTGGTACCATTCGGAGGAGGCAGTGGGTCTGGCGTTCTTTGATGAGAGGATATCGATGGAAGTGAAGTGCAGCATGGTTGCAGCGTTAGATCAAGAAGCCCCTCACATGCCGCCAAAACGACCTTTGGTTCTTGATACTATGTTCCTCAGTGACAGCAAAGGACTGGAGCAACTGATCACAAAGAACACCCGAGGATTCTTCTCAAAACTTCAGTTGCCAGATTGCTTTCTGCTCCACCATCCCAGTTCATGGACGTCAAACTCTGAATACGTGCAAGCTCGGGATTTGGTCTCCAAACTTGCAGTGGTGAACGACAGAGCAGAACGGGCCGTGGCTCTGGTGAAGGAGCTGAACGGAAAGTTGACAGTGAAAGAAGAACAGCTCCAGTTCCTCGTTCAAGTTGTCACTGACCACAGAAAGCAACACCCAGCTCCGAACAAATCAGCATTAGTGAGGACGCGAAAGAACTAATCACTGATCAGCGTATGAGCACCAATTATTCTGCTACTGTATATGTATTTTATTTCTCAAAGTTTTGCTTTTGTTGCTTCTCCATTTTGTACCATTATTCGCCAAATTATGTCTTCTATTTTGATTATATAATAAACTGTTTGTATTCTTTGCGTTTTTAAGTTTCTTACTTTCGTTATTTCACCAAATTGCCTTGTTTTTTATTATCTGGTTCGGCCCAAGCTGTGAACACTGAACAGCTTGTTGACGTCAACAAATGGGTCTTGTTTTCAGTGACGAGGGCGACCTTTAAATGATGACCAATCAGGACCAAATTTCTCTTCCGTATGTTTTACACCAAATGGAACAATTTTAGGGGGTGTCATAGGAAAATATCCATCGTTTAATTTTCCCCCTATTACCTAGTGACACCCTAATATATATATATTATATATATATATATGAAAATTATTTCACGAAAGTGACACGTGAAAAGTATTTATGATGAATAAAACCACGAAGGAAAAAGAAACACAAAGGGGTGCTCAAGCGCTTTCGTCTAATGACATCCCCTTGCTGAGGATGTCATTAGACGAAAGCGCTTGAGCACCCCTTTGTGTTTCTTTTTCCTTCGTGGTTTTATTCA
>JAJOZX010005701.1:117500-140000 GCA_023014485.1 Bathynomus jamesi | reverse complement strand
CGAATCAAGCGATATCGAAGGAAAACGAACTTGAAGTGCACAAGGGGCAACGAAAAACAGAGAACATAAAAAATGTCCTGGCTAATATTCAAGGAATAAGACCAAACCAATCACTCAATAAGGTTTCGTACCTGAAAGGATTTATGGACGAAACAAGGGCGGACATCGCATGCCTCACAGAAACTCATCTTAAAGATTGCCAAGGAAATTGTGAAAACTGCGAACATTGTATTGATAAGAAAGATATAAATATAGAGGGCTTCAACTTACTAAGAGCGGATAGAACAACGAGACGGAAAGGTGGCTGTGCTATATATGTACAGGAAGGTCATATGACAGAGACGATAATAAGTAAATCAAACAGCTATGTGGAACTCCTAGCAGTGAAAATAGAAAAACTAAACTTGATAGTAATAGTCATCTATAGACCTCCAAGCACCCCAACCGAAAAATTCTCGGAGGCCATTGATGACATCAGAAAGCTAATAAAGGCAATAAACCCTCCATCCCCCAATATAATGATCTGCGGAGACTTTAACTTCCCATTTATAAAATACAAAAAGGTGAATAGGAATATATATATTCACCAGAACAAGGGGGGCACAAGAGAAGATCAGGAGCAAGCAAAAATGTTGATGGCTCTCACAAACGAGTTTATGCTGACACAGGAGATAACAGAAAATACCAGAAAAAATAACTGCCTGGATCTGGTATTCACGAATAACACGAACTTGATTGCTGATATAAAAATAACCCCAACCATTATCTCAGACCACAACTTAATCGAGATAACAACAAATATGATGGCAGCATTAGAAGACAATACACATATTGTGGAAAGAAGTAAATTCGGGGCCTTTAACTTAAACTCGAAGACTATAAATTGGGAAGCAATCAGATCGCACATGGCCCAAATAGAATGGAGAACAATTTTCGAGAATAAAACAACGGAAGAAATGCTAACAACTTTGGAGGAAAAAATGCTGAGAATTTTAGAAAAATATGCTCCGAAATCACAGCCAAAAGGAAAGAGGAGCTGGCTAGAAAGGCAAAAGAGAAGACTATTCCGCAAAAGAAAGAGAGTGGAGGCGAAGTTAGGAAACTGCGGAGATAATGGCAGGAAAATAATAAAAGAAAAACTGGAGGGTATCGATAGGGAAATACAAGCCCTGATTAAGGACCATACAGAGAGGGAAGAGGAAAAGGCGGTAGAAGCAATAAAGGAAAATCCAAAATACTTCTATAGCTATGCAAAAAGGAAAACAAAAACGCGCGCCGCTATTGGGCCCTTAAGGACGGGAAATATGAACTAACCGACGATCCAAAAGAAATGTCTGATACATTGAGAGCTCAATATGAATCAGTTTTCAGTACCCCAAAAAGTGACAAAGCGATACCTGACATAAATGCATTCTTTGAAGAGGAATTGCAAGGAGAGTATATAACAGACTTTGAGTTTACACCAGAAGATGTAGCGAGAGCTATAGAACAAATGAAACTACATTCAGCTGCAGGTCCGGACAATTGGAACGCATTATTGATTAAAAACTGTAAAAAATGAAATAGCTACACCTTTATACTGGATATGGAGAAGATCCCTAGACACTGGGGAAATACCGAGCATCTTGAAAAGAGCAAACATTGTCCCTATATATAAAGGAGGGGACAGATCTCAAGCAAAGAACTATAGACCAGTGTCATTGACGTCCCACTTCACCAAAGTATTTGAAAGAATAGTTAGACAGAAAATTTATGATTTCCTGGAGACACAGGAAAGATTCAACGAAAATCAGCATGGATTCCGATCAGGTAGATCATGCCTATCACAACTAATAGGGCACTACAACAATATCCTAGATGCATTGGAAGGCAATGACAACTACGATGTTATATACACAGATTTTGCTAAAGCTTTCGATAAATGTGACCATGGTATAATAGGACATGAAATTAAAGACATAGGAATAACAGGCAAAGTGGGAAAATGGATCTACAACTTCCTTAGTGATCGTCTGCAGGTCGTCAAAATTCAAGGTATATCATCATCAGAATCGGAAGTACGCAGCTCAGTACCACAAGGGACAGTACTGGCCCCACTCCTGTTCATTATCATGCTAACAGACATAGACAGCGGAGTAAACAGCAATAGTATAGTAACATACTTTGCAGACGTTACAAAGATCAGCAGAAAAATCAGCGATGTACATGACGTGGAGGCCTTGCAGAGGGACACGAACAAAATATACAAATGGTCAGAAGACAACAACATGTCATTCAACGCCGAGAAATTTCAGCTCTTGAGATATGGTAGAAAAGAAGAACTTAAACAGACTGCATATTATGCTCCAGATAGACAGGAAATTCAGAGAAGCATGAAAGCGATTGATCTCGGGATAATAATGACAGATGATGCGAAATTCGAAACACAAAATCAGATAGCGATAAATAAAGCAAAAAGAGTCGCCGGACAGGTTCTAAGAACGTTCAAGAGAAGGGACAGGACAGTAATGATTCCCCTGCTAAAAACACTGATTATACCAAAACTTGAATACTGCTCAGTTTTGACGTCCCCATATAAAAAGGAAGAAACTAATAAACTAGAAGAAACGCAAAGGCATTTCATAGCCAAGATTGATGGCTGCAAAGAACTCAACTACTGGGAAAGACTACGTAAACTAAATCTGTACTCACTGGAAAGAAGAAGAGAGAGGTACATCATAATCTACATATGGAAAATGATCGAAAAACTGGTACCAAACCTAAAACTAAACCCAATTACCATTCAAACAACACTGGAAAATAGGAAAGGCAGAATGTGTAGTGTTCCCAAATTAAAAGCATGACAAGGGACCTCCTCAACCCTGAAGGAAAATAGCTTGGTTGTCAGGGGACCAAGACTTCAACCAGCTTCCTAAGGACCTCAGAAACGTAACGGGGGTCAAAGTTGGTCTTCAAGAAAAGACTGGATGCCTAGCTCAGGACAGTACCAGATGAGCCGGGCGTGCCTGGCTATGTACGGTGGAGAGCGCAAGAAAGTAACTCGCTCCTCCACCAGGCCAGACCTAGAGGCGGGGCCACCAGCTTGACCTCCGTGTGAAGAGAGACCAACACACGAAACAACATAAGGTTCATAAGGTAAGGTAAGGTAAGGTATGTGTGTGTTGCGTGTGTGTATATATATATGTGTGTGTGTATATATGTGTATATTATATATATATATATGTGTGTGTGTGTGTATATATATATATATACAGGGGTTGGACAAAATAATATGAACACCTTGATAAATGGCGGTTTTTATTCTTAATATGGAGTTGGTCCTCCTTTAGCGGCAATAACAGCTGCAATGCGTCGGGGAATTGATTCATACAGCTTTTGGACAGTGGCTAGAGGAATCCTGAGCCATTCTTCGAGCAAACCCTGCTCCAGTTCCGCCAAAGACGCCGGCGGTGGGAATCGGCTTCTGACCTGCTGCTCCAACTGACACCACAGATGCTCGATAATGTTAAGATCCGGGGATTGTGGAGGCCAATCCAAGCGTTCTACGTCACTAACATGCTCTTCAAACCAGTTTTTAACGACCCCAGCGGTGTGGATTGGTGCATTATCATCCTGGAAGACGGCGCCGCCATTGGGAAACAGCGTTTGGACCATGGGATGGACCTGGTCAGCCAATATTGACAGATAGACCTGGGCGTTAACCCTACCATGCAGTACTACAGCTGGGCCAAGAGTATTCCACGATATTGCTGCCCAAACCATCACAGATCCGCCTCCATGCTTAACGGTTGGGGTCAGGCAGTCGGGATCATAAGCATCTTTAGGCTGTCTCCAGACGTAAACTCGACCGGAACATGGAAATAGCGTAAAGGAGGATTCGTCGGAGTAGACTACATTCTTCCACCGGTCCATTGACCAATTCTTATGGTCATTACACCATTTTCTGCGCCGCTCAATGTTGATGTGCGAAAGGAAGGGTTTGGCAATTGCAGCACTCCCATGGTATCCAGCTCCATGGAGCTCGCGACGTACAGTTCTGGTCGATACCGGGCTTGCAAGATGCTGGTTAAGCTCTGCAGTCACTTTTGGAGCTGTGGTCTTATGGTTCTTTGTCACAATGCGCTTTAGCACCCGGCGGTCTCGATCACACAGCTTCTTCTTGCGTCCACTGTTGCATTTGTCGGTGCTTGTCTTTCCATGGTTTTGGTATGCAGACATGACCATAGAGACAGTTCCTCTGGATACATTGAACATCTGAGCGGTTTTCGTCACCGATGCACCAGCCATCCGCGCTCCGGCAATTTGCCCTCTTTGGAAGTCTGACAGGTCTTTCATAACTGCTAATTCATAATTCACTCAGATCTGTAAAAACAACGTGAGGGTTATAACATGACGTATACACTCTCTGTTACGCATTTAAATAGGTTTGCCAGTCATTTGACCGTTTACTTTGTGTGTGAGCAGTCCGTAAAGATAACCAGTGAAATCGGCGGGTGTTCATATTATTTTGTCCAACCCCTGTATATATATGTGTATATATATATATACACGTGTGTGTGTGTATATATATATATATATATATATGTATATATGTATATATATGAGAGATTTATGTAACAACTGCCTGTACATTCGCAACGACCAATTTTTGCAAAACTAAGTAATTATCAGTTAAAAACTAATTAATTATCGATTTAAAACTAAAGATAGAATCTCTGGATCCAGAGGATCAAGTCATAATAGACTATTGTCCACAAATATGTTACTCTATATCTATTTATAACCGACATGCAAATATATCAGATCCAAAGAATCCAGTCAATTTCATTACGGTATCCACCAATACTAGTACCTTGCCAGCGAAAAATAAGTCACGGTCCATATCGATTGCGAACCAAGTCAAATTTACAACCATATACATTACAATATATATACTTAGGAGGAAAAGTGTAGGTGTGGCTGTAAAGACTGTACAGTAATGTAGTAATGTGTGTGTGCACCCATTTTGGGTCTCCCATTTAAAGGTGTTTGTGGGGCAAGTGAAGATCATGAGTTTTTCAATATCTCACAGTACTATGAGAGGCACCACTCGGCAGAGGAATCTCTTTAAATGGGGTGTGTAAGGACAGAGAGTATCCCCTAACCCAAGATGCTGCCTCCCTATATCCCACAACACCTGTGTTGAGCTGTGGGATCTATCACCACAAAGTCTTAATTTTACTATCTTAAACTATACCCAATCTATTAACATATGTGTCTAATCGATTTTTAAACATGTTTATAGATGTGATACTAATTATTTCTACCGGCAAACTATTCCAGCTATTAACTATTCTATGCGTAAAAATGTTTTTGGCAACTGCTGTCTCGAACCTTCTACTTCTCCTCTTACACCCGTTACTTCTAGTCCTATTATATTGAGATATTTCGAAAAATCTATCTCTATCTACGTTATCAAACCCATTCATAATTTTGAAAACCTGGATTAGATCACCCCTTAGCCTCCTAGTCTCGTGTTGTCAATTTTAACTCCTTAAGCCTATCCTCGTACGACTTTGACCTAAGCGAAGGAATCATCTTAGTTGCTCGTCTTTGAACTCTTTCGATTTTGTCTGTATCTTTTCGCATATGCGGATTCCAAAATTGGACCACGTACTCCAAATGGGGTCTAACTAATGATTTATAAAGAGCAAAGCTGGGCACAAACCGTTAATCCGTTAATCGTTAATTAACGAAGTTAACTTTTTCGTTAACGATTTAACTTTTAAGTTAACTTTGAAAATCATTATCGGACTAATTAACTTCCGTTACATTTAACTTCCGTTAACTCAAGTCCGTTAACCCAAAAAATTCATAAATAAACGTTTAAAAGTTTCTATTTTCAGTGCTGAGCAGGTGCGCAATTAATCCGCACTGTTAATAGTGATGAACGAATTTCCATTTCCGCAGTGCAAAATCAGGCGATATATTTGTTTCCGTCGCCACAATTTGTGTCTTACCAAATATGGTAGTTATTTATGGCATTGGTTTGAGCACAACATGGTCGACTGTAAAATCAGGCGGAAAGATTTGCCATTTGAGTTGAATGTTTCAACTTCTTTCAAGAAATATCACGAGCATTTTAAGGCACTTTCAATAATATATATGGAACAATTACAACAAATAACTACATTAGTTTCATTTGCAGTCTGTCTCTTGCGCAACATGTTTGTGCTAGTGAATATTTAAAAATAATCGTTGTCAAGTAAGTCATGTATATTTATAATATGTCTGTGAGTACCTTATTAGTAGTCTCCTTGATACATTTCAAGAACCATAAAACTGATCAGGTAAGATTTCAATTCTCATGTCACTTTGATGACATAAATTAAGTCAATTGATGTCTTACAATGGGAGCGTTTTCACCTCATCTGGTTGGACAAGTATGACAACACCAAGGTCGCCAGGGTGAGGAAAAGCATGGAGGGTACAGTCGAGGAGGCCATGAAGCAGCAGTCCAACGAAGTGGGCAGCAACAACGAGGAGGAGGAGGAGGAGGACTTTTTCAGTGCTGTCATCCAGACAAAAGAGAGCAGCAGAAGCCACAGGTCACTCAAGGGCAAGGCCCAGAACTTGGTCAAGACCTGGCTGGAGACCAACTCCAAGGACTTGCTGACAGATGCTGCCTTCTTGGGTGAGCAAGTGTTGGTGGACTTGTTCATCAAGTTCAACACAGCCATCCCCTCCAGTGCTGCAGTGGAGCGTTTGTTCTCTATGGGCAAGGACATCCTGAGGGCCAAGAGATCATCCCTGTCTGATGAAAACTTTGATATGCTAATTTTCATGAAGGGCCAGAGCTGGGCAATAAATACATTGAATGTATTTAAATACTAAATACAGGGAGAAATGTATTTAAATACTAAATACATTTTACGAATGTATTTAGATACTAAATACAAAATACATCAATTGTATTTAAATACATTTGTAAACACATTTTAAATTGTTATCTGCAGATATATCACTGTTTGATTCACCGGATTTGCTTGTTGAAGCCATGACACGCACACGATAAAGAAATCAACCGCTTTCGACTAAGAGTGGCACACAACTGATTGAACTGACACGTTGAAACATGAACCATGCTGTACTACACTGTCGACGCGTCGTACTGTGCTAGTACAGAACGTGTATTAAACCAGTAAAAGTATTTACATTTTTATATTTTGAGTATTTAAATACATTGTATTTAAATACTCATTAAAGTATTTAAATACTATATTTAAATACATGAAAAACAATGTATTTATAAATACAGTTCTAAATACACAAATGTATTTAAATACTGCCCAGCTCTGTGAAGGGCAACATGCATCTCATGGACAAAATGGAGAACGAGAAGAAGAGGGAAAATTAAATTATATATATATTGTGTTTTTCATTTTTCTTATAATAAAATTTAACGTTAACGGTTTATCGGTAACTTCCGTTACATGTTTAACGGATTAACGGTTAACGAAGTTAACTTTTTGGTTAACGGATTAGCGGTTAACGAAGTTAACTTTTTGGTTAACGGTGCCCACCACTGATAAAGAGGAACTATAATATCGCGCGATTTGTACTCAAAATTTCGAGCTATAAAACCTAACACTTTGTTCGCCTTATTGACCGCTGCTGTACTTTGTTTCGCTACTTTTAAATCACCAGTGACTAAAACTCCTAAATCTTTTTCCTGCTCTACGCTTGTTAAATCTTTCCCTGACATACTATACGCAAAATTACCGTTACGCGAACCTGTATGCAAAATTTTGCACTTATCATTGTTAAATCTCATTTGCCATGTGACTGACCAATCAACGATTTTATTCAGATCTTCCTGAATTTTACCTCTATCTTCGTCATTAATCGCCCTACCACCCAGCTTCGGTTCATCCGCAAACTTTGAAACTGTACTGACTAGGCTGACATCTAAATCGTTAATATATATATAAGAAAAAGCAAGGGGCCCAATACAGAACCCTGAGGAACGCCACTCGCTACATTAGCCCAACACGACTCCGCTCCATCAATGACCACCCTCTGTTTCCTACCTCACAACCACTCTTCTAGCCAATTTATTACTACTACCTTGATTCCATGAGCCTTAGTTTTTTCAATGAGTGTTTTGTGTGGCACGGTGTCAAACGCTTTTTGAAAATCTAAATACACTACATCAATCTCCCGATGTCTATCGTAAACGTCAACCACGCTTTGGAAAAATTCTAAAAGATTAGTTAAGCAAGATTTGCTTTGCTTAAAACCGTGCTGCGTATTTCTAACTAGTTTATGCAATTCTAAGTGTTCGACTATACAATCCCTAATTATAGATTCCAGTAGCTTACCTACAACAGACGTTAAACTGATTGGCCTATAATTTCCCGCCGCACATTTATCGCCTTTCTTAAAGATAGGTGTTACGTTTGCTAACTTGAAATTATCTGGTACGCCCCCCTCAGAAATAGATGCTTTAGAAGTCTTTGTTAGCGGCACAACAATGCTATCTTTTAATTCTTTTAATTGTATTGGATATATGGAATCCGGCCCCGGTGATTTACGCGTTTTCATTTTATCAATATAACGCATTACTTTCCCTTCACTAACCACTATATTATCCAAAATAT
Organism: Bathynomus jamesi; assembly: GCA_023014485.1. Lineage (NCBI taxonomy): Eukaryota > Metazoa > Arthropoda > Malacostraca > Isopoda > Cirolanidae > Bathynomus > Bathynomus jamesi. The sequence goes on along the minus strand of JAJOZX010005701.1, from coordinate 131,361 downwards.
TACCATTATCAAAAGGTATTATGTCTGACTGTAGGGATATTCGTTACATCTTCTATAGTAAAAGCTGACGTGAAAAATTCGTTTAGCAAGGTAGCCATTTCCTTGTTTTCAGAAACTAAATCTCCATTTACATTTTTCAAAGCCCCCAAGACACTTTTTACTGGATTTCTATTATTGACGTATTGAAAGAATCGCTTGGGGTTTTCTTTACTGTCACAAGCTATGGAGATTTCAAATTTGCGCTTGGATTTTTTTATTACACTTTTCGCTTCACACCTTAGAGATATGTAGTTGTTTCGTAACCACAAATTGTCTTTATCGCACTTATGTAGCCTATAAGCCCTCTCTCTACTCTTTATAATGTCTCCTACTCTAGAAGTAAACCACAAGGGTTTGTTGTTTACTTTCGCACGCTTAATTTTGTATGGTACACATTCCTCATTTATAGTCCTAAATACTGTTTCGAACGATTCCCACATTAGTTTTGGGTTGGAGTTCCCTATTACGTTTTCCCAATTGATGTGTGACAATTTATTTCGAAATTTACTAAAGTCTGCGTGCTGGAAGTTAGGAATTTTAGTCGAGTTAGCTGGTTTCGAGTGACTTACTGAGAGGACAAACTCTACCATATTGTGATCGCTATTGCTCAACGGTTCTATTACTTGAAGATCAGTAATTAGCGTATCTATCATCCGTAGTTATTACTAAATCTAAAATACTGTCCAACCTTGTAGGTTCCCCATCCTTTTGAATAAGAAAGCTATCCTTGAGAAAATTCACTAAACGATTACCCTCTACGTCTCCCTGCATTGTATCGTATTTCACATTGGCTCAATTAAAGTCACCCATAACTAAAGCCTGCTCACTACCAATTATTCTCTTTATGTATATATGTATGTATGTATATATGTGTTTGTGTATATATGTATATATATACAGGGGTTGGACAAAATAATATGAACACCTTGATAAATGGCGGTTTTTCTTCTTAATATGGAGTTGGTCCTCCTTTAGCGGCAATAACAGCTGCAATGCGTCGGGGAATTGATTCATACAGCTTTTGGACAGTGGCTAGAGGAATCCTGAGCCATTCTTTGAGCAAACCCTGCTCCAGTTCCTCCAAAGACGCCGGCGGTGGGAATCGGCTTCTGACCTGCTGCTCCAACTGACACCACAGATAGATACTCGATAATGTTAAGATCCGGGGATTGTGGAGGCCAATCCAAGCGTTCTACTTCACTAACATGCTCTTCAAACCAGTTTTTAACGACCCCAGCGGTGTGGATTGGTGCATTATCATTCCGGAAGACGGCGCCACCATTGGGAAACAGCGTTTGGACCATGGGATGGACCTGGTCAGCCAATATTGACAGATAGACCTGGGTGTTAACTCTACCATGCAGTACTACAGCTGGGCCAAGAGTATTCCACGATATTGCTGCCCAAACCATCACAGATCCGCCTCCATGCTTAACGGTTGGGGTCAGGCAGTCGGGGTCATAAGCATCTTTAGGCTGTCTCCAGACGTAAACTCGACCGGAACATGAAAATAGCGTAAAGGAGGATTCGTCGGAGTAGACTACATTCTTCCACCGGTCCATTGACCAATTCTTATGGTCATTACACCATTTTCTGCTCCGCTCAATGTTGATGTGCGAAAGGAAGGGTTTGGCAATTGCAGCCCTCCCATGGTATCCAGCTCCATGGAGCTCGCGACGTACAGTTCTGGTCGATACCGGGCTTGCAAGATACTGGTTAAGCTCTGCAGTCACTTTTGGAGCTGTGGTCTTATGGTTCTTTGTCACAATGCGCTTTAGCACCCGGCGGTCTCGATCACACAGCTTCTTCTTGCGTCCACTATTGCATTTGTCGGTGCTTGTCTTTCCATGGTATTGGTATGCAGACGTGACCATAGAGACAGTTCCTCTGGATACATTGAACATCTGAGCGGTTTTCGTCACCGATGCACCAGCCATCCGCGCTCCGACAATTTGCCCTCTTTGGAAGTCTGACAGGTCTTTCATAACTGCTAATTCATAATTCACTCAGATCTGTATAAACAATGTGAGGGTTATAACATGACGTATACACTCTCTGTTACGCATTTAAATAGTTTTGCCAGTCATTTGACCGTTTACTTTGTCTGAGCAGTCCGTAAAGATAACTGGTGAAATCGGCGGGTGTTCATATTATTTTGTCTAACCCCTGTATATGTGATGATGTATAAATTATATTAAATGAAAACATAAATGAAAACCTAAAATATAATACAATAATGCAATAATAATACAAAAAAATGTAATTTATTTACCTTAGACTGGATGATGCTGGGCTTAAGGTGACTAGAGAAGGTGGTGGTGGTGGTGAGGAGAGGGTTAGAATTGTTTGGAAGGAGAATCTCCTTCCATTAGGACATCAGGGAGTTCTGGTGATGGTCTTTCTGGTGTTCTACTTGGCCCTGGTTGTGGTTCTGTTGAAAAAGCTCTTGGCTGAGACCTGAAGAAACTGACAATGGTTCTTTGTTTCTTTCTGCTGTCTACCAGTTTCCTAAAGTAAGAAACAACATTGTCTTCAAACTTGCAGACGCTGAGCTCTGTAGCTTCAATGTTGGGGCGTTTGCTAAAAACCTTTTTTCATTTTGCTCCACATTTCAAGCATTTCTTTTACCTCTGATGTAGTGATTTTCTCCTCATTCTCTTCAGACTCATCCTCACCACTGTCAGATTCTGATTACTTGTCCATCTCCTGTAGATGTGAGCATTTAACTCCCTACCATGCTCCTCCAGAAGTTCTGCCACATCATCATCTTCCACTTCAAGCCCCATTACTTGACCAAGTTCAACAATTTCAGCCTCAACATTGGTTTCCTCTGGTTCAAAACCTTGAAATTCATGCACAACAGAGGGCCACAATTTCCTCCAGGCTGAATTCATACATATTGATGGAACTTCCCTCCAGGCCTTTACAACATTTTTTACTGCCTCCAAAATGCTGTAGTGCTGCTTCCAAAACTCCATTAAAGTCAGTTTCATCCCTGGCAGTAGCTTCATAACACTGAGCAAACATTTCTTTTTGTGTACAACTTCTTGAAATTTGCAATGACCTGCTGGTCCATTGGTTGAAGCAGAGTTGTGTTTGGTGGCAGAAACTGCACATTAGCAAATGGAAATTTTGATTTGATAATGGAAGCAAGCTCTGGATCATGGGCCTTGGCATTATCTAACAGTAACAGGGCGTTAAGAGGGAGTTTGTTGGTCTGGAGATATTTTTTAATAGTAGGGGCAAAAGTTTCTACCATCCAGTCATTAAAGAGGTTCCTAGTAACCCATGCTTTTTTATTGCTTTTCCAGTACACCCCCAGAAGAGCCTTGGTGATCTGCTTGAAAATTCTGGGGGTTTCAGAATGATAAACAAGCATGGGTTTCAGCTTCATATCCCCTGAAGCATTACTACCAAGGAGAGTGAATCTGCCCTTCATGGGTTTGTGACCAGGTAGTTTAGATTCCTCTTTAGTAATGTAGGTCCTCTTGGGCATTTTCTTCCAAAACAGACCTGTTTCATGTGCGTTGAAAACTTGATGCAAATATCCTTCCTCTTCAACTAAGTCAGCAAACTCATGCTTAAAGGCCTCGGCTCCCTCTGTGTCTGCACTTGCAGCCTCCCCATGCCTAACCACACTTCTAATTTCTGCCCTCTTCTTGAATTTCTCAAACCAGCCACGGCTTGCAGTGAATTCTTCATACCTAGTAGAGGTAGTTGATGGAGCAGAGGACTTTATTTCTTCATAAATTGACCTGGCTTTGTCACAAATAAAGGCCTGAGAAACGGAGTCCCCCTTCATTTGTTTCTCCCTAATCCAGATCTCTAATAACTTCTCCATCTCTACAATAACTTCTCTCCCTTTTACCATTCTCGTAGTAGCATCAGTCACTTTAACCTTCGAGTTCTTTCTGCTTTAGAATTGTTGACACAGTACTAGTGGCCAAACCATATTGTTCACTAAGTTCATTAGTACTGGTACCTGATTCATTTTTCTGCACTATTTCCTGCTTGCATGCTAATAATTTTCCTGGTCTTCTTTGGTGCATCACCAAGTCTACCAGAGGATGAAGATATCTTAAGGGCCATGGCTGCAAGTTAAATTAATTTAAAAAGAATGTAGAAAATTACAGTAAAATTAAGAACACTGCACTATTCACTTGTTTTATTAATTTTTGTAAATACATAAATTTGAGAAAAATATGAAGGCACAACTGTTCACAAGCTATTTCCGATAAGGACTGATGCTACGGTAGGGATGGACACTACAGACGCTCGCGCATCACATGTTCCGATGGGCGCTCATTGAGCGCTCGTTATGAGGGTCTGCACTCGTTATGTGGAGTATTATGGTCAATGGGAAGCTTCTCGTTAAGAGAAAATTCGTTATTAAGTTTACTCATTAAGAGAGGTACTACTGTATTTTGCATATTCAGCCTATACGCTAATAAATTCACTGTACATCATGTAGTACTCCCACATCATTATAGCTTCCCCACAGCCTGGTATGGTGTGTTGTGAGTGATGACTGATTAGTCATGACTCACAACACACTACCAGGCCTTCTTGCTCTCACTTCCCTGCAGTGTTGTGCTAGCTACGTTTCGGGTAAGATGTGGATTGTGTTGCTCTTGCTGTTAATACATCTTTGGAACACAACAACACGCATATGTGGACATATACTGCATATTTTGGTGCATAATAATGCATTCGTGTAATATACAAAACTTCTGCCGAATGCAAGAATATTTTACATTTTAGGAGTAATTTCTTAATTTTTATATTAATTACTGTTTTTCACAATGTCAGTACCAGCTCAAGCAACAAGAACTTCTTCAAGTTGCCCTATATTTGGGGCTCCAGCTGATCTAGACAAGAGGTGCCTTCCAACCTATAAGGACGTCATGAAATATTTTCATCAAATATGGTTGAATCTGAAGACATCGAAGAAAGAACCTACAGTTGCAGAAATTTCGGGTGTTCTCTCAAAAACTCTCGAAGATTTGTGGAAAACAGCCTCTATTCCTACTGTTTCTCATAACCGTGTCATTCAAATGATTAAAAATTACCATGAAAAATGTCCAAACCTTCTAAAGTCAATAAAAAGGAAACAAGATAGTGACTCATTAAAAATTAAATTACAAACATTTCAAAATGAGGCAGAAAACAAATTATTTGACATCAGTGCTTGCAAATTGTGAAAATTTTGATGTGTTCATGTGAAAACCATCTCAAGGTTCCAGCAATTGAACAAGACTTCCTTAAAGATCAGAGAACAAGAAAATTGGCAATAGGCTCTCTTGATCAGTGGTGTAGTTGTAATTTTTTCAGTGGGGTAACGCAACAACAATTTTTCTTACATAGCATTTCTATAAAATTGTATAGCATTTTTACATTTTATGTACATTCCCAAAAACGTTGAAATTGAAGGGGTTAGGAAAGAAATATAGTGTGAAAGAGTATGTATTACAAAAATGTTCAGTAGAAACAGCAAAAAAAATATAAAAAATATAAAGTAAAATAAAACCAGTAGGGTAACGCTAAAAATAAAATAAAACCACTGGGGTAACGTCGTTACCTTGCGTTACCCCCGGACTACACCACTGCTCGATCTACAGAAGCTAAGGCTAACAAAGACACTAAGATCCACTCTAAGGTTAGCCCAAGAGAAAGGAAAGAGTAGGGGGTTAAGAGAAGAGAATAAGGGGTTAAGTAAGTAGCAACACCTATCACTCGTGGGTTAACATTCATTCAGAAAAAGAGAAAAGAAGACCCCATCATCATCATCTGGCCACTGCTGACAAGTTGGAAAAATAGTTGAAGAGAATAGGAGAGGGGTGAAAGATGAAAAGAAGTAAAATAAGACTGTGTTTGCATGGTTTGTAAGCAGTCTTAACTCACTGTCATACCATGCAAACTACAGACATGCAAGTAAAGACAGGATAGAAAAAAAAAAAAGTAGGTAAAGTTAAACAAAAAGTGGGTTAGTTTACGCTACGAGCTACATCTACATTCGTGTTAGTCTAATTTTTTTTTTTTATAATAATTTTTTTGCTGGCATATCACACACTGGCATGTCACAAGCTGGCATTAATCGTCAACAGACTCATACTCAACCACCACCCCCAGAGCTCCTGTTGCCAATTGTTTTTTTGTTTTAAACAATGTTAATATTTTTTAAATGCCTATCTAATGGTTTTTAAACATACTAACGCTGGTAGAGTTAACGAGTGACACTGGAAGATTATTCCATTTATCAATTACTTTAAACGTAAGGAAGTTTATAGCGATATTAGTAATGATCTGCCACGCAACTTAAATCCGTTATTACGAGTATTACTATTATCGAAAGTGAAGTTTGTCAAAATTTACGTTATCGATGTTATTAACAATTTTGAAAACTTCAATAAGCTCCCCCCCTTAATCTTCTAGTTTCGAGTGAATGCAAGTCTAACTCTTTAATCCTATATTCATAAGGCTTGTTGCACAATGACGGAATTAGTTTCGTGGCACGACACTGAACCCTTTCTAACCTATCAATATCCTCACGCAAATACGGGCACCAAAACTGAACAGCATATTCTAAATGAGGCCTGACTAGGGATTTGTAAAGGGGCAATATAATATTCTTTGATTTAAATTCGAAGTTACGCGTTATAAAGCCTAACATCCTATTAGCTTTTGTGCAAGACTCCAGGTGCTGGTTCCTAACTTTTAAATCCTTAGATATGTGTACACCTAAATCTACTACCTCGTCAACGCTTGCTAACCCTGTATCATCCATCGTGTATGTGTAATTATTGTTACGAGAACCTATATGCAAAACTTTACATTTATCTACGTTAAATTGCATCTGCCACTTATCCGTCCACTCCATAATCCTATTTACATTGTCTTGGAGCCTATTTCTATCATGCTCATTAACAACCTTACCGCCTATTTTAGTATCATTTACGAATTTTGACACATTACTAGTCAATCCTACATATATGTCATTAATGTAAATTACGAATAGCAATGGGCCTAACACTGAACCCTGTGGGACACCGCTACCTACATCCAACCACCCCAATTCACTACCATTAACAACGACCCTCTGTCTCCTAGCATGAAGCCTTTCCTCTAACCAGTTAGCTATCTGACCTCGTATACCGTGCGCTTTAACCTTCGCAATTAATCTTCTATGCGGAACTGTATTGAATGCCTTTTTAAAATCTAAATAAATAACGTCAGCCACTCTATGCCTATAGTATTCGCACACTATTTCGTTATAAAATTCTAACAAATTAGTTAAACAAGATCTATGGCGTCGAAACCCATGCTTACTACTATTAATCAAATCTCTACTTTCTAAGTGATCGATGATACGATCCCTAACTATGGATTCCAAAAGTTTACCGACAATTGACATTACGCTAATGGGCCTATAATTGCTAGCTAGTGTGCAGTTACGCCTATTTTTAAAAAAGGCGACTTTAGCTAATTTCAAGTCTTCAGGAATAATTCCTGTTTTGAGTGACTGATTAAAAATCTTCGTTAAGGGGCCTATGATGATGTCTTCCCAATCTTTCAAATGTCTGGGAAAAAAAGCGTCAGGACCTGGAGCCTTGCTAACTTTTAGCCTATCGATATAATGCGCAATCTCACCCTCGTAAACAGTTATTTCATCCAAAATAGTCTCGCTACTAAATGAAACGATATCGTCCACATTGGGGACATTATTTATGTCTTCTACGGTAAAAACTGTTGCAAAAAAGTTATTGAAAATACCCGCCATCGCCTGAGTGTCAGAAGCCAAAGCGCCATTAACATCCACTAGAGGGCCTATGTTATCTTTTATCGGCTTACGATTATTGGTGTATTCAAAAAACTTTTTTGGATTATGTTTACTATCCGCAGCTATAAGTATCTCTAAATTACACTTAGCATTCCTAACTGATCTTTTAACCTGATGTCTAAGCTCAATATTATATATATATATATATATATATATATTATTAAAGTCAGCTGCCGTGCCATTGCGCTTATTAAGTCTATACGCTCTGTTACGCTCGTTTATGAACTCGGTTATTTCCCTAGTCCACCATTTGGGTCTACCATGATTTCTAGCGCGCTTGGGCCTATGAGGAATAGACTCCCTTTCAATATTCATAAAACTTTCTTTAAACGCCTCCTAATGCAAATTTGTGTCATTACTCATAAGTAAGTTATCCCAGTCCACTACTATCATTCTACCCGGAAAACTATCAAAATTAGGACTACGAAAATCAGGGACTTCTATTACGTTACTATCCTTAGTGTTTTCTATTGATAACTTGTCTTAAACCTAAGAATTTGATGATCACTACATCCTGAACTCTCGCCTACTTCTAAGCCTTCGACTATATTTTCGCTGTTTGGCATCACCAAATGAAAAATATTGTCACTGCACATTGGTTCGATAACCATCTGTGTCGTAAAAAAATTATCATCCATGAACTCAATCTCAAACCCTCCTCATTACCAGTAGAAGTCTCATAATTAACATTAGGGCAGTTAAAGTCTCCGACAATTATATATTCCGATTGTGAATAAAGTTATCAAGAGCGTAAAATCTAGTATCGGTATCGAGGGGTTTCTAATACTACGTGCGTTACAATAAAAGACATTTAAGTTACGTTTTACGACGGGCTGGTATTTTGAACTATTTTTCACGTCGGGTTCGCATTCCCCAGACGCACAACATTTAAAGGCGGCTTCGACCTACACAGCTTTTTGTACATTTTTGTCAATTAACCTACCTAACCTAGCATTATCTATTTCATTAAAATGCATCCCCATCTTTTATAAAAAGGCTAGGATCACTGAATTCTGACCATAGCTTTACGAAGGGTACATTTTCCTCAGCACAAATCTCTTCTAATTTAGTATTCAAAAATATCGTTTTAGACGTAATCCTAAGACCCAAACTGTGCCTAGGGGTAATACCTAAAACTAAAGACCTATCTGGTCTCGCCTTCAGGGACCTAATTAACCCCCTATATCTCTCCAAAAGGTCAGGCACTCTCATATCGGGCCTATATGAGTCGTTGCCCCCCTACCATCACCACCAACATCGAGTGATGGGAGGCAACGTCAATCCTGTCCACCTCGTCTCTAACTCTGTCAACCCTGGCACCTGGGAGACAGACCCTCCTCCTCTTCGTTAGATGCCATTTAACAAACTGTGTCCATATGGTGCACTAAAGAGCCCTAATTAAAATAGTTTCCCCCTCATTCTCGTCTCTTTCCAAATGGGCAAAAGGGTTCGAAACCTCGATAGGGGGGGGGATTCCTATCACCTAACGTACGTGGCCTAGCTCCACCCTTAACTTCTCTAAATCCCTCCCCATCTACTAATCTCAGACCAACCTTAACCCTTTCCTCAACTCTATTCAACCTTCCTGACAAGCTACCTAAACTAGAAACTAGGTTACACACCTCACCCTTCAAATTACTAGCATCTTCAACATTATTATTGGTTCGGCCTTCATCAACTATAGCCCTACCCAGGGCCGGATTTAGGAGTGGGCAAAGTGGGCAGCTGCCCGGGGGCCTCCACATATTGACAAGCCATTATCAAAATAGAAAAAACCCGAAACTAGAAAAACCCGATAGATGATCAACAAAAAAACATGCGCATCCAATACCACTGTAGTACATAAACTTTTACCAATTACTATTTGTTGTGTACTGATTATTATTTTGTTTTTATTACTCTTTTAGGCCTACTCTCACTATAATGGAATACCCGAGTAACCCGAGGCTTTCATTTTTTGCAGAAATAAGTGGAATGGACAGACACAAGAGTGCACGATGTTTTGAAAGTGTATGTATTTTAATTATATTATGAATCTTATGGATGACTTCAATTATGTCTTCCCGTAAGGTAGGGGGGCCTCCACATGGAGGCTGCCCAGGGCCTCCACATGTCTAAATCCGGCTCTGGCCCTACCCTTGCCCTCATCAAGCATTGCAAGTGTTTCCGTTACCCAGGGCCGGATTAACCATTAAGCAAAATAAGCCCGTGCTTAGGGCATCAAGGGAAGGGGGGCACCACAGAAATTTTCCATTGTCGGATTTACCATGGATTTATTATACTATTATAATCGCGGCTTATAGCCTATAAGCTGTTGAAAACTGAATTATATATATTCATATATAGTATTTATTTTTTTTCATTGTTTGAATTTGTAGTGAACAACAACCCTTTTGAGAGAATAAATATATTTCGTTGTAATCACACACTTTACGCTTTGCGTTATTATTTTGTTTATATCAAATCTTTGAGCGCCATATTAAAAATACATATAGATTAAATATTTTCGTGTGCTATAGTAAATGTAAAAACAAGATTCAGTCATGCTGAACTTTATAAAATAATTGTAGAAGACAATATTGAGTGTGCCTTCCCAAATGTAGAAATTGCCTTTCGTATATTTTTAACATTAATGGTCACAAATTGCTCAGCTGAGCGTTCATTTTCTCAGTTGAAGTATATTAAAAATACCAACAGAACAACTATGCAACAAGGCAGGCTGGATGCCTTATCTCTACTAAGTATAGAAGCAGATGTGTTACGTAAGATTAGTTTTGAGGATCTGATCAAAGACTTTGCAATTAAAAAAAGTAGGAGAAAACTTTTCAAATATAAATGAAGTGGAAGTATACAAAAATAAACATTATTTTCCATCTTACTGTAAGTTTTGTTTCATTTCAAAAAATAAAATTTTATTTTATGGTTTATTTTTGTTTATATTTTGAATTACATATATATGGGGCACCAAAATCTTTTAAGTGCTTAGGGCCTCTAAAGGTCTTAATCCGGCCCTGCCGTTACCTCACGTACACTGCGTTTTATGTCAACTATTTCCTCCATTAACTTGGAAAAGAAACAAACTGATCTCTTGGTAATCACCATAGGACCACCATTATAATTTTTAAATTCTGAATACCACTGGTTTACTCCACACCTAACACACGATGCTTTCTGTGATGGCATCACGCAGTTAAAAATTAGTTTATAACCATCACAAGTTTAAGTTAAATTAAGCCAGTGCGCTATGAGAACTTCTAAATCGCTAAAAACCACTAATATTCAATTACTTAACTATAACAATGTGAATATAAACACAAGTATATAAAATTCAAAACTTTCCAAAAGTAAAATTTTTAGCAATATGCAAAAGTAGATGCAATATCAGAGAGCTCAGGAAATGCGTCTGTTCAATACAGAGTCTGGCTGACGAAAATGTTTCACAATGTTTCACAAACTTGTAATGATCTAGCAACTATTGCTAGAAGACAAGAGAGAATGAAACAGTATGAACCAAAATCATCTACCAGTAAAAGACAAGCAACTGAAACACTGTCATCAACATCAAGTGAAACAGAAGGAGCGGATTCTGATTATGAACTGACACAGAGAATCCAATCGATGTTCCAATCTCATCATTAGCAATAACTTGTGACAGAACTGGTGTGTCAGACTGGTCTGCTGATAATTGCTTCAGCTGTTCTTGAAGACGTAGGAATTATAAACGAAAAAGATTTAAATTCAGTAATAGACAGATGCAAAGTAAGGAGAGCTAGAAAAAGAGAGATCTATCATTCAAAAGAGAGATTACGAAGAAGAAACTACGGAGAGTATCTATTTCGATGGAAGAAAGGACAGAACTGCAATGCAAGAAAAAGTTGGCAGTAAAGGTTATCAAAAAAATATAACGGAAAAACATGTCACTTTGCTTCAAGAACCAACCTCGCATTATATTGGGCATGTAACTCCCGCTTCTGGCTCAGCACAGAGTATATCTTCTGCAATTTTGGATTTTTTTCGCTCAAATGAGATTGATACTTCAGAAGTTAAAGCTATTGGATGTGACGGGACAGCACTCAATACAGGACCAAAAGGAGGAGTGATAAGAAGTATTGAAGAACACTTTCAGAGAGCACTCCAGTGGCTGATTTGCTTGCTTCACACTAATGAACTTCTCTTGCGGCACATAGTGACTGACATTGATGGTAAAACAACAGGTCCTCAGAGTTTTATGGGGCCTATAGGAAAAGAGTTAATTGATTGTGAAGAGAGACCTGTTGTTGAGTTTGAAGCAGTTGAAGCGGAAGAAATTGTAGTTGACAGAGATGATCTGAGCACAGATCAGAAATCTATGATGCTGTGTCAAAAGGTGAATGTACTCCCTCTCTAGGTTAAAGGAAACCAGGCAAAATGGCACACTCCAGATGGGTGACAACTGCTAACTGCATACTTCGTCTCTATGTTTCAACTGAAGAACCTTCAGACAACCTTAAGTGTATCATGGATTATATTATGAAAGTTTATATTCCAATTTGGTTTCAAATCAAGAGAAATTCTTCAGCAACACAGGGAGCCAAACATCTTTATCAAATGATAACGCTTGAGGTTGTTGAGTGCCCTCATTGAGTGTTTAAATTGCCCACATTGAACTTTCAGTGTAGTGAGTACTGCAACATGATTAACTGGCAAACTTGTGAGCTGTCAGAGTCTCCTCTGACAAAAGTTCTATCACGCTCCGACATCCTGAACTTCATTCAGAAAAAGAGAAAAGAAGACCCCATCATCATCATCTGGCCACTGCTGACAAGTTGGAAAAATAGTTGAAGAGAATAGGAGAGGGGTGAAAGATGAAAAGAAGTAAAATAAGACTGTGTTTGCATGGTTTGTAAGCAGTCTTAACTCACTGTCATACCATGCAAACTACAGACATGCAAGTAAAGACAGGATAGAAAAAAAAAAAAAAAGTAGGTAAAGTTAAACAAAAAGTGGGTTAGTTTACGCTACGAGCTAAATCTACATTCGTGTTAGTCTAATTTTTTTTTTTTAATAATAATTTTTTTGCTGGCATATCACACACTGGCATGTCACAAGCTGGCATTAATCGTCAACAGACTCATACTCAACCACCACCCCCAGAGCTCCTGTTGCCAATTGTTTTTTTGTTTTAAACAATGTTGAATGGCATATAAAGCTGGTAACAGAGGCTTCAGCTGCAGTATGCAGTTCAGAGGCAAGGGTTGGATTTATCAGAGCAAGATTAGAATCCAGAAAGAAAATGCCAAGAATGGGAACAAAAAGTGACTACAGTATGTAACTAGCCTAAGTCCGATAATGGTAGGGTGGCTGAGTCAGGCAGGGAGGAACTTGAAATGTAGCCACCTCCACGTGGTGAGTTCTGGGTTATTTTGTCAATATAGTACATTCACTATTGATGAAATAAGCGAGGAGCTGCATCACTGCATGCATATTACATAAGTAATCAAAAACAAACCAAGCATATGCAAAGTAAACTGCATTGGTGGACCTAAATTATTTAATTGCTCAAATATATAAACTTCTTAAATTACTAAAATTTGATATTGTTAATTGCATTAATTAATACATAATTAACGAATAAACTGTGGTGTAGGGCCGAAGTTGACCATAATAGCGTCATTATAAAATATGCTTTTTATGTAAATTTTCTTGTATTTTGGAACGTTTGCGGAGGCAGAAAAAATTATCGCAGGACAAAAATATTTAAAACTAGTCTAAAATAAACCTTTAGGATGCTTTTCCGTGCTATTACAAGAAGGTAGGATGAAAATTAAAACTACAAGAAAATATTGAAAAAAAAAAGTGTGTATTTTGGCGCATTTTTTGGATTTTCAACGCGCGTGTGGAGGCAGAAAATATTATTGCAGATCTCTGAGATTTTACACACACACTTTTGATGTGGAAGAGCCACTTTTCCGCGCTATTACAAAACGAAAATCTAAAGTGTAAAAA
>JAJOZX010005701.1:0-112500 GCA_023014485.1 Bathynomus jamesi | reverse complement strand
TTCATAGCACTTTACCAAATAAACATAAGATCAAAGAAATATTGTCACTGACTTATCTTTCATATGATTGACATGGTAATTGCTAACAGTTGGTTGCTATACAGGCAAGATGCAAATAATTTCAAGTTACCAAGATCTGAAATTCTTGCACTGGCCCAATTCAAACTTAGGGTGGCATTCTCCTTGATGAAAGAAGGTAAAACAGTGGGAGGGCTCAAAAGAGGAAGACCTTCTTTGGAGGGTAGAAATAATGAGCAAAAATACAAAAAGGGAAGGCCATGTCAAGCACTTCCAGAAAAATCAATAAGACTTGATAATGTTGGTCATGTGCCTAGCATACAAAACATTAAAAGAATGTGCAAAAAATCTGGTTGCAAAGGAAAAACAAATGTCTTGTGTTCAAAATGTAATGTAAACTTATGTTTGAACATCAAAAATAATTGCTTTGTAGATTTCCATGCTAATGGAAAATTTTGATCTCTGGTATTGTAAGAATAATATGTAAGAATAATCCTGTAACTAAGAATTTGTTCATTGGCATATGTAAGAGTTACTTTAAGATTTAAGTATTAATAAAGTTGAAATACCTCCATCTATTTTTTATTTCACATTTCCTTTCAATTTCTTGTTTTTTTCTAAACCTAATATAAAATAATTTCTTAGCAAAATGCTCATCTCTTTCCCAATTGGACGAAATCATCCATTAATGTATTTTCGTTTATTGTGTCAAATTTCAAAAAATAGTAGTACAGTATATTTATAAGAGCCCCATAAAACTCAAAAAATACCAAAAAAAAAAAATGTTAATGTAAAAAAAAAAATTACAACACTGGGCAATTGTAAGGTCTAGTAAACTCTGATAAAGAATCATAATACCCTTAACAAACAAAATACCTTAATAGGCTTTCCAACAGTAATTTATGCTGTATCTTCCAGAAGTGAATGGGATCCAGAGCACTTACTGTTAAATACTTGATAACTAAATAACATTTTTAATATTTAACTAGACTTCTGTCAGGAGAGAGAAAAACTTGAGAACTCTTAGATTTAAACAATATTTGTCTAACAAAACTCCAGAGAACCAGATAAAGCTTGAAAACCCTTGCAATAACCAATTCCCTACTGGATTGGTTAAAAGAATGAACAGGAAAACTTACCAAATTACTGGGAGGGACAGTGAGAAAAATACAAGGACAGCAAATACTAAAATGGGACCAAAGGACAGATGGACCATTAATAAGGAAACTTGGGACCCTAGTCCAAGCCTATTGCTTGAATGTGGGGTTTTGGGAAGAACTTCACAACCCCTACAATATATCAGCCATGGAAAAGCAGTACCAAGGAAAATATAGCTCTAGTATGTTGGCTGACTACTGTTGGACACTTATAAGAGAAGCCCCTAGTACTAGTTGTAAGCAAAAATCAGCTGCAAAAACATTTTAGGTAAGGTACTCTTCTTTTCTGTATGACTAAATATACTAAAAAAGTAAGAAAATCTCCCAATTTACATTTCTTTCAAAATTGGTGGGTGACAGAAAAATTCTGTTTTCAAATTCATAATTGGCGCAAAAAAGTATATTGGAATCTCTCAATTTCATTTCCACAGATCTACAGAAGCTAAGGCTAACAAAGACCCTAAGATCCTCTCCTATTCGAAGAGAATAGGAGAGGGGTGAAAGATGAAAAGAAGTAAAATAAGAACGCTTACAAACCATGCAAACACAGTCTTAACTCACTGTCATACCATGCAAACTACAGATATGCAAGTAAAGAGAGTTACAAACATGCAAGTAAGGAGATTAAAAAAAAAAATAATAAAATAAAATAGGTAGAGTATAACAAAAAGTGGGTTAGTTTAGCATACGAGCTACATTACATTCGTGTTAGTCTAATTTTTATTATTATTATTATTATTATTGCTGGCATTAATCGTCAACAGACTCATCCTCAACCACCACCCCCAGAGCTCCTGTTACTAATTGTTTTTTTTTATTTTAAACAACATTAATATTTTTAACATGTTAAGTGCGGCAGCTCTATATTGTGTCATGCACTGGAGGCAGCGATTTTCTAAGCTCTTCCCCCTCAGTATCATTGGAGCTATTGAGGTGGAGAGTTGTGCAATTCACGCTTGGTGAGTACTCTTCTATTGACATATTTAATAGGGGTGCACCAGATATTGCGAAATATCCGGTATCCAGCAGGATATGGGTCACATCCGGCTGGATATAGGCCAAGACATTAGAAAATTAACACCTGTATGAAAATCTGCCATAATATGATAACACATTACAAATAATATTTTATATACAAAAAAATGGAAAGCCCTCCAGGGCCCACCCCTAAACCAGTCCAGCAACACTTTTTATATTAAATCAACACAATACTGATGACAAGAATAAATAAAACATCTGTCCATCCTTAATGATTACAGTTCTATTAATATAATCAGAGCTTTTTATAAAAATGTCTAGGCGTTAAATTTTTTAAAAAGAGTAAAATATTGCTAGACCCCTGCACTTGCTTTCCATTCTTTTTTCTCCTTTTTTTCCTTTGTTTTCAAAACATTACAAGCTAGACAAATGTAAAACAATACATTGAATACAATATAAAATGCCCGGAATGAAATCAATGAATGGAGGGCACTATTGTGTAGGTCAGATGCCACCATTCAGCCTGGAGGTCTTCAGAATAAAAAAACTCAATAACAGTGATTTAAAACTTTTTTCCGTTGTGGTGCAGAAACAAGAGCATGTCTCCTCTTTTAGGCAATATTTGGGATTGCCTTGCTTCATAGTTGTTTCCATATTCAGAAAACATTCTCTCTGAAAATAGAGAGGATGCGGGTGTACAGAGAAGCTTTGAAACAATAGTTTTAAGGAGAGGAAATTGGTCCTCCTGCTTCCAAATTTGAACTGAACAGCGTTTCCTATCTACAAGAGGTTCAGATGCATATTGGTCTAACTTCCCTTCAATCAGTAGAACAGGAGCAGTCTTTTTTTCAACCTTTCTTCCCTTGTAACTTACTTCCCCAGATTGCTCTCCTTTTGTGATCTCCATAAAACACGCTTCAAGAATGTCCTCTGTCTTTCCTCTTTCACATAGGAGAACTAGAATTTGAGCTGCTTTCGCTTCCACTTTCATTACCTTAACTTTCATTTTCATTAGAATCATTACCACCTTCGTCATTTTCAATACCTATTGCTGCAGTGGCTGCGTAGGCCGTAGTCCCCAAGTATCTGTTTTGTCAAACCACCCAGCACCTTTTCACGTTTCTGGGTTTGGGATAGTCAAGAGACTGGGCAAAGATGTAATCTCCTCTGGTGTCTAGGAATGCCTCTCTGGTCAGTGGTTTATTTCCAGGAGATTATTCAGGTCTGACTCGCACGTTAACTGTAAAGGACTTCACCTAGTTCAGGTGTCTCAATCTGACTCTCCACTGAGTAGGAGACCCAACCACTCAGAGTCCAAGAAAGGGCTGGAATTCAAAGGTAGACCTAATAGAAGTAAACTACTCATTGTGTTTTTCTCTTTATTATATCTGAAATAAACAACTATTCGGTGTGACAGTCTGAACATAACAAAAGGACTGGCAATGAATCACAATTAACAAAACCTCTGGAGCCCCAATAACACTTAGCGAGATTTGGCAGAAAGGATAGAAAACAAGTGGGAGACAAGTTCCAGAAATGACGCACAGAATGTTAACCCTTGTCCCAGCCTAGCTACCCTCCAAACGTGACCCCCCCCCCCCCTTTATGACCTGAGTTTCAATTCCTTTATTGGCTGGCTAGTTAGTCGGGTTAGGGTCACAGGCCTGACTTCAGGGCAGATCCAGTGGCCAACAGTGGTTGACACAAACTGCATAGCTCCCACTGGATAGGATCCACAATCCAAGCCTGATGAATCTAGACCATGTGAGTTGACTCCCAACTGGTTGCCTAGACAACACAAGATTATTAGTTACATGCACCAAGCACCATTAATCACAATAATAACAGGCAATTAACCACAAACATTAACTGGAATCATGACTTCATAATTGATCACTGGAAAACATAATTTACTCATGAAATCAAAGCACATAAATAATAAATAACCAACATAAAAAATAACTATAAACATTGACAATTATGGCAAACCTATCTCTCATGAGTTAATCAACCTATAATCAGTGCCAAACAAGCATGGGCAAAACCTAACTCTGGAATAATATGACTGGTGACCCATGACAGGGTGGCAAACCTATCTATACTCAGTCACAGTTTCAACAACCTATATATATGTCTACTTTTAATAATAATAATTAACAATGATAATGATGGTGAAATACAAATGACAACACCACAATAACTAGGAATAAAGATTATGAACAAATCTTTATTCCTATTGTACTCTAGCCAAGGATTATAAGGATTATGAAGACATCATACCTTTAAAGGCTTTCCACACTTCCTTGGCTTCCAACAGGACACGTCCGTATTAATGGTCTACTCAGGTTTCATAACCCTTAATCATAAATAGTCTGGATGTTACGCAGGTTTTTTTTTTTTTTTTTACCACCACCACCATTAAAGGATACTAACTAAACTCCTGTGGGGAGAGAAAAACTTGAAGAACTAGATAGGACTTGAAAATTAGGGTGAGGTTTTTGTGAAAAACTCCATAACCCCCAAAAAGGGGAATTTGAAAATCAAAGCGGGGGTTGAGAAATTTTACAACCCCCACACTATGACTTCTTCAATTAGCCAGGATTTAGCCTGCTTTTTTTTATCTTGTTGAAAGAAAGATAACTTATACCGCAGATCTATTGCAGTCACAGTCATATAAGCCCTGTTTTTCAGACTTCCCATCATTACTCTCCGACAAGAAACACGCTCAAAGAGAAGTCAGGAGTTCTCTCTCTGTCGTTTGAACACCTTGGTCATCATGGCCAATCTTTGAAAGAAATCTTTGTAAAATACAAATGCTTGGGATTACGGAAGACAAAGTTGATCTTTCCGAACTCATTTCCTGAGTTAGTTGAAAGAATGGTTTTAATATTTTAAGGAGATTTTGTATCAGTGTCCACTCGAAGGATGTGATGGTAAATAATTCACTACAATCAGTCAAATACAGTTGCACTGGAATTTTTAATTTATATAATCTTTCTAGCATCAAATATGCACCGTTCCAATGTGTTGGGACATCTTGAACCAATAGGAGAGGCTCAAGATTTTGCTGCACTTGAATGTGTTTGAAATTGTTACAGGCCAAAGGAGAATGATTAAAGTGAGTTGCAAGGACATCAATTACACTCCTCTGAACCATAATTGAGTCACTAATAACCAGTTGGAATAAATGAATGCTGCAGTGTATTGAAGGTATTTCAGCCAGGTTACTACCAAGAGCCATATTACTAGCTCCATCCCTCACCAATAAATTCCTCTTATTTGCATCAAGATTCCAACTATCCCACATAGAGTGAAACTTTTCAGATATATTCTTGCCAGTATGCAACCCTGAGAAATGAGAGTCATGTAGCACAGCATTGTATCTTTCAAAATCTTTACCTATCCAGTAACCCGATAATGATATAAAACTTTCTTGAGAGGTTGTGCATGTCCATATATCCAAAGAAAAGCTGACATGCTTTACTTCCAGCTTCTGAGCAATTTTAGACTTGAACTCATTATAAAGATGAGGAATTATAATATCAGAGAAGTACCTTCTGCTTGGTAAGAGATATCTGGGTTGGAGGTAGGCCATTAGATCAATAAAACCATCATCAACTAAAGTAAATGGCTGGTTGTCCAAAGCCATCATCATGCCAATTTTACGGTGAATCATCACAGACCTGGAGTTATTGATGTCCCATATTTTTTTAGATGAAAAGCTTTCCTCTATTGAGATCTGCTTATTCATTTGGTCCATTTTCTTTTCTTTCAGAGTACTACCAGAAGAAGTTGATGGTCTAGCCTATTTCCTTTGATTCAGTCACAGCTATTCTTTTTTTGTCATTTTTGTTTTTGGCTTCAGCATACTCTTTTGGGTGATTAATCTTCAAATGATTATGAAGAGGTGTGCTAAAAGACTTTTGGCCACCTTTCTCTATCCCACATTTGATAATCTTTTGGCAAATATTACACTTTACAGTGATATCGCTAGGATCATTTAGTGTATACAGTGACCACACAAAACTTGTCACGATTAATACTTAATAGTTTAATACAACACAAGAACCTGAAAGAGAACAAAACAATTAAACATCTGAATATACTTAAATTATTATTTATCTTATATTTGGCAGGGCAGTTGCCCCCAATGCAAAACAAAACACAGCAATATGAGTGTAAAAATAATATGATACCTAATAATATATATCCAGCCGGATAGATATGGCTATATCCAGCATATCTGGTATCTGGCTGGATATGAAAAATTCATATCTGGTGCACCCCTAGTATTTAAAACCTGTGCTTCACTGGTGGTCACTGTACCTTATAATAATATGATGTTATTTGCATTGCAGAGTGCTCACCCGTGGGCACGATCTCTGTGTACCACCCGTGGTCACTCTGCCACTGTAAAAACTAATAATTCACTGAAGGCAAAGTGTCCATCCATGGGCATTTTATTTATCTTCAAAAATGGCTTTTTTTTTCTGTAGAATAAATATCAATTTATACACACACACACACACACACATATATATATATATATATATACAGGGTGTCCCAGAATTAACTATCTATTTCAATGAAATCGGACAAATTTTTTAAAAACACACTTTTATTTATGTTTATCATGTTTAATATGTGTTAAAAATGTATAAATTTCTAAATTTTTTTAATAATTTTATCTTCATAATTTTTTCATTATCTGGTTCAATGAAAGACCGTCTGAAGTCATAGAATGGCAAAGAGACTCTCCAAAAGCTAACATGTGGCTTGGAATGACCAAATCCAAAATTTATGGTGCTCCATCTTGTTGAAACACAACATTATCAAGAATGCCATCATCAAGAAGCTGTGGTTCAAGAAACTGCTGAAGCATATCAAGGTAGACGGTACCTGTTACAGTTGCTTCCGCAAAGAAGAATGGGCCATAAATTTTGGATTTGGTCATTCCAAGCCACACGTTAACTTTTGGAGAGTCTCTTTGCCATTCTGACTTCAGACGGTCTTTCATTGGACCAGATAATGAAAAAATTATGAAAATAAAATTATGAAAAAAATTTAGAAATTTATACATTTTTAACACATATTAAACATGATAAACATAAATAAAAGTGTGTTTTTTAAAAATTTGTCCGATTTCATTGAAATAGATAGTTAATTCTGGGACACCCTGTATATTTGGGCATTCCGAAAACACGAAGTTCGAAATCCAGCAACGCACATATGCTAAATTGGATCCATTTGTACTAAAAAGAAACCACACAAAAAATGGTCTTGATAGTCTCATTCCTTCCACTCCCCCAAGCCCCTTGTAGGTTTGGGTCAACTTGTAGAGCGTTGAAACAGCGAGTGTATTGACACGAGCACACAATCGACACGAGCACACGACTAGCACTACTCGCCCCCAAACACACACACACACACACAACCACTTTCCGTTCATCAACCCATCCCCACTTGGTGGGCATCTGCTGCCTGCCTACAAACTGTGTTATCAGTCTGACGTGTCGTACCACTACTAATGAGTCTTATTTGTTTCACAGATGGCAACAACACGCAAGCAAGTGAGTTTGTGGCTTCTCGGGCACCTCAGGGAGGAGGATTTCTCTTCCAAGACAGCTTCCCACCATGGGTGAAGTTGGAAAGCGTCTGTTTTTCATCCAACGAGTCACGAAGCAAAGCCTTCCAAGAGCATGTAGTGATGTGGCCGAAGAACTCATGGAGGTGTGGACAAAAGCATCGTTGAAGACATCCCACAAGCCATACATTGTTGCCAAGCTCAAAAAGCTTCACGAGAGGTACGTGAAGTTGTCTACTCACAAGGATCGACAAACGGAGGACAAAGAGGACTGCGACTTCCTTAAAGACCAACGGACAATGAGAAAGATGGTCATTGGCCCAGAAGACGTTGCATTTGCCAAAGCATCCAAGGCCAAGGCAATGAAGCAGGAGAACGAGGAGCGACGACGACACAAGTCTAAGGAGGAAATGAAACGAATACGGGAGCCGGAGCATGCAGAGGCAGATGCAGAATTGACTGGCAGCTCGTCCAGCTCCACCGAGTCTTCGGGAGAGGAATTCACTCAGGTCAGCCACCGCCTCCGCCAATGTGGCTCTTAGCCAAAAGCCATGATGATGGACCCTCGCTGGGTTATCGATGACCCCCAGTTCGTCGCGGCCCTTGACCGGACAAATACAAGCGCGCAAAAAGCCATACACATCGTCGCTCCTGCCCTGTCAGCAGCTGGGGTGAATGTGCGAGAATTGACGCTCTCAGCGACCTCCATTCACGGTGCCAGAACCAAAACACGACAGAATTGCCGAGGACATTAAGACCAACTTTGACCCCGAGAAGCCATGCATTCTCCACTTCGATGGGAAGATCCTTCCCGACGAACGAGGTGGTAAGTCGGATCGCTTACCCATTGTTGTATCAGGAGAAGGCTTCGAAAAGCTGCTGGCCATTCCAAAAATTGCATCAGGAACCGGAAGAGAAATGGGAGATGCCATACTCACCGTGCTGGACAATTGGCCGAAGGTGAAACCATTCATTGCAGGAATATGTTGTGACACAACGGCGGCAAATACAGGTCTCGACGCAGGAGCATGTGTCACAATTGAAGAAGGCTTGCAGCGTCCACTCGTCTTCTTCGCTTGCCACCACCACATTCACGAGTTGGTGGTCACTGCAGTCTTCGACAAGTTCTTTTCTTCCTCTGGCCCGAACATTCCTTTGTTTGCTCGCTTCAGGGATTACTGGAGCTTCATTGACCAGGGCAGCTACCATCCCTTTGAAGATGACCCGCAAGACCCTGACCCCTTGCAGACTTTGTTCCGGTTATCAGAGACAAGTGTTGTTGAATTCATCAGTGCCAGACTTAGTCAGAAGCAGGACCGGGATGATTACCAAGAATACATGGAGCTGGCGCTTCTCTTCTTGGGGGCAACCGTCCCTTCAAGGAAGCAGAAGTAGTCTCTTCCGCTATCCCGGAGCATTCCACCGAGCTAGGTGGATGGCAAAAGGAATTTATTCCCTCAAGATCTTCTTGTTTCGGAGGCAGTTTTCCTTAACGCCGTCGGAAGAGAAGGCGCTGCGACGCATCAACGTATTCTCCACTACGATTTACCTTCGAGCGTGGTTTGAGGCACCCAGTGGCGTCGATGCTCCTCGAAACGACATCGAGCTCCTCCGACAGCTTGAAGGATACAAGACCAAAGACGAGGCAGTTGCAACCATTGCGATAGCCAAGGCTCAGAACCACCTCTGGTACCTCAGTGAAGACCTTGTTGGTCTCGCCTTTTTCTCGGATAAGGTAGACAATTTGGAAAAGAAGCATATGCTTAAAAATCTCCATGAGGTCCCTGCGCGCAAGAAGGGGCTAAGAAAATTCGAGTCAAAGTGCATGAAATCGCCGTATCTGCTCGCTCTCCCAGACTTCGTGACTAAACGGACTGCTAACTACTTCAAATGCATGGGACTCAAAGTTCGTCAATGACTTCGCTGAGCGAGCGGTGAAGCTCGCAACTGACTTCAACAGCTCGATCACCCAGCGTGAAGACGAGAAAGAATTGGCATTCCAAGTGATCGAGCATCATCGGAAGACCATGCCCAGTGCAAAGAAGTCCCATTACATATGATCCCTATGGATATGTTGGTAAATTTTTCATTGTTTTCTTAATGTGTTGAAAAGACTAAGGTTTCTGTTAATTGTTTTGGATGTAAAGTTACGGAAGTACATTTTTTGTTCAGCTGATTCCATAATCTCCCCAATAAGACTTGAAGGAGGCTCTTGGGGGACCAGTAAATATTACTCAAATTGAATAAAATTTTGTTTGTGTTGTTCAGTTAATAAATGGACTTGATTAAACATGTGTGTGGTATTGAATTCCAAACTTTGTACATCACCCCTATAGTCGCAGAATGCCCTAATATATATATATATATTATAGTTATTCATTTTTATTTTCCGTTTTGTTGCAGGCATGGATGAAGCCACATTCTATGGACGAAATAGTGGCAATGAAGATCTACGTGAAACTTCACCTGAAGACACTCTTACTGAACCTGAATCATCAGATAGTGATTTTGTCTATGATCGTGAAAGTTCCAGTACTTCCAGCGGAGAGGAAACAGTAACTGAAATTCAAAACACTGAAAGACAAACAGCTTCAGATAAAAGCGATGTTTCATCTTTGAGATCCAATTGGGATGAAGTTAAGATTCGTGAAAGAACATTTATTTTCAAGCTCAGAAAAACTTCACATTTATTTACCGGGAGACAGGACATTTCAACCTCATGAAATGTATCAATTATTCGGGACAGATGATATGATTGTTCTTGAGACAAATAAGTATGCTGAACAGGTTATTCGTGAAACAACTTTAACTCGTGGTTCTCCACTGAAGTCTTGGTACCCAACAGACCAGAATGAAATAAAGAAATTCATGGGAATAGTGTGCAAACCTGAATTAAACCTTTATTGGTCAAAGAAAGATATTTATGACTATCCTTTTGTTTACAAAAGCATGACAAGGGATAGATTTCAGTTTCTGCTATGCTTTATGCATTTTGCAGACAATGCTTCTACCACGAGCACAACAAATCGGCTATACAAATTGCAGCTGCTTTTGGATAATCTTGTAAGCAACTTCAAATCTGTGTACAACCCAGGTGAATCACTAGTCGTAGATGAATCTTTAATTCCATATTGAGGTCGTTTAGGTATCAGACAATACATTCCAGGAAAGGCCCATAAATACGGCGTCAAACTGTACAAGTTATGCGCTCCAGAAGCCTATACGTGGAATTTTCAAGTATATACTGGACGCTCTTCAAACGTGGAATCTTTTTAGTCATGCAGAATCCATAGTTATTCAACTGGCTGAAGAGTTGCTTGGTTGTGGGAGGACAATTTACGCAGATAATTTTTATTCCGCAGTTCCACTGGCTGAATATTTGCTTCAAAAGAAAACCTACTACTGTGGTACTCTACGAAAATCAAGAAAATATGTACCTAAAGAAGTAACAAATGCAAAGATAAAGAAAGGAGAATGTGTAGCTAAAGAAAATAAAAATGGTGTAAAGGTCTGTAACTGGATGGACAAGAGGAATGTTTTAAAACACAACTATTCCAGAACATTCAAATAATGTTGTACCAACTGGGAAAAAGAACAGAGTTGGTGAAAATGTCCTCAAACCACAGTGTGTTTTGGCGTACAATAATGCTAAAAAGGGCGTAGATATGTCTGACCAAATGTCCTCGTACCACATGGCCCTCCGTAAAACCCGGAAGTGGTACAGGAAGGTCGCTTTTGAATTGTTGACAGGAGTGGCAGTTGTAAATGCTTGGGTTTTCTACAACAAATACGTAACCAAAGAATCTCTTACATTTCAAGGAAAGTCTGGTGCGTTATCTTGTTTGTGACTCGTCATTGGAACAAACATTAGGAGGTCAACTGAAACAAAACTGAGGTCAGCCCACAAGTTAGAGGAAGCGCCAGGGCCAAAACGAGCCAGTCGGAAAAGGTGTCGTTCATGTTACGAGATTATTACAGCTAATGAAGGAGCAAACCAAGCTCGGCAGAAAGCTAGAAAAATTTCAACATTTTGACACATGTGAAGAAAAGCCTTTCATGTGTATTAGTTGCTTCAATATTAAATATGAAAGACGACAACCTTTCAAAATGATGTTTACCAGAAGGAAAGTTTTGATTATATTTGGGTTATTAAAACATTTGCAAAGATTTTTCTTACTTTCATGAGTATGTTTTGTTCAATGGATTTCTACTTTATAAACTTAAATGAATATCATTGAGAAACCATATTTTGATTATATTATACCTTTATTTTCGTATCTTATGTGCATTTTAGTAAAGTACACAAAAATAATTAAATTATGTCAATAAAAAGTAATCTGTATATAAATCATTTAATGCATCACTGGTGGGTCAAGACGCCGCAAAATAATATAACAAGTGTCCACCGATGAGTCATGCCGCACTTAACGTGTTAAAATGCCTATCAAAACGGTTCTTAAACATATTAACGCTGGTAGAGTTAATGACTGATGCAGGAAGATTATTCCATTTATCAATTACTTCAAACGTAAAGAAGTTTTTAGTATTAGTAATGAAACGTCTGCCACGCAACTTAAATCCGTTATTATGAGTATTGCTATTATTGAAAGTGAGCAGTGTCAAAATTTACGTTATCAATGTTATTAACGATTTTGAAAACTTAAATAAGCTCCCTCCTTAATCTCCTAGTTTCGAGTGGATACAAGTCTAACTCTTTAATCCTATATTCATAAGGCTTGTTGCACAATGATGGAATTAGTTTTGTGGCATGACACAGCCATTTTTAACCTATCAATATCCTCACGCAAATACGGGCACCAAAACTGAACAGCATATTCTAAATGAGGCCTGACTAGGGACTTGTAAAGGGGCAATATAATATCCTTCAATTTAAATTCGAAATTACGCGCTATGAAGCCTAACATCCTATTAGCTTTTGCGCAAGACTCCAGACACTGGTTCCCAACTTTTAAATCCTTAGATACACGTACGCCTAAATCTACTTCCTCGTCAATGCTCGCTAACTCTCTATCATCCATCGTGTAGGTGTAATTATTGTTACGAGAACCTATATGCAAAACTTTACATTTGTCTATGTTGAATTGCATCTGCCACTTATCCATCCACTCCATAATCCTATTTACATTGTCTTGGAGCCTATTTCTATCATCCTTGTTAACAACCTTACTGCCTATTTTAGTATCCGTGAATTTTGACACATTACTAGTCAATCCTACATCTATGTCGTTAATGTAAATTATGAATAGCAATGGGCCTAACACTGAACCCTGTGGGACACTGCTACCTACATCTAACCACCCCGATTCACTACCATTAACAACGACCCTCTGTCTCCTAGCACGAAGCCATTCCTCTAACCAGTTAGCGACCTCACCGCGTATACCGGGCGCTTTAACCTTCGCAATTAATCTTCTATGCGGAACTGTATTGAACGCCTTTTTAAAATCTAAATAAATAACTTCAGCTGCTCTATGCCTATCGTATTCATGCACTATTTTGTTATAAAATTCTAACAAATTAGTTAAACAAGATCTATGGTGTCGAAACCCGTGCTGACTACAATTAATCAAATCTCTACTTTCTAAGTGATCAATGATACGATCTCTAACTACGGATTCCAAAAGTTTACTGACAATTGATGTTAAGCTAATGGGCCTATAATTGCTGGCTACTGTGTGGTCGCCTTTTTTAAAAATAGGCGTGACGTCAGCTAACTTGAAGTCTTCAGGAATAATCCCCATTTCAAGTGACTGATTAAAAATCTTCGTTAAGGGGCCTATGATAACATCTTTCAAATGTCTGGGATAAAAAGTGTCAGGGCCTGGAGCCTTGCTAACTTCTAGCCTATCAATATAATGCGAAATCTCGCCTTCGTAAACAGTTATTTCATCCAAAATAGTCTCGCTACTAAATGGAACGATATCGTCCACATCGGGGACATTATTTGTCTTCTACGGTGAAAACTGTCGCAAAAAAGTTATTGAAAATACCTGCCATCACCTGAGCGTCAGAAGCCAAAGCGCCGTTAACATCCACTAGAAGGCATATGTTATCTTTTATCAGCTTACGATTATCGATGTATTCAAAAAACGTTTTTGGATTATGTTTACTCTCCGCAGCGATAAGTATCTCTAAATTACACTTAGCATTCCTAACTGATCTTTTAACCTGATGTCTAAGCTCGATATATCTATTAAAGTTAGCTGCTGTGCCATTGCGCTTATTAAGTCTATTTGCTCTGTTATGCTCGTTTATGAACTCGCCTATTTCCCTAGTCCACCACTTGGGCCTACAAGGAATAAACTTCCTTTCACCTTTCAATATTCATAAAACGTTCTTTAAACGCCTCCCAATGTAAATTTGTGTCATTACCCATAAATAAGTTATCCCAGTCCACTACTCTCATCCTATCCGCAAAACTATCAAAATTGGCCCTACGAAAATCAGGGACTTCTATTACGTTACTATCCTTAGTGTTTTCTATCACTAACTTAAACCTAAGAATTTGATGATCACTACATCCTAAACTCTTACCTACTTCTAAGCCTTCGACTATATTTTCGCTGTTTGTCATCACCAAATCTAAAATATTGTCACTGCGCGTTTGTTCGGTAACTATCTGTCGCAAAAAATTATCTTCCATGAAGTCACTCAATCTCAAACCCTCCTCATTACCATTTAAAGTCTCGTAATTAACATTAGGGCAGTTAAAGTCTCCTACAATTATACTATTCTGATTGTCAATAAAGTTAGCAAGAAGTGAGTAAAATCTAGTTACTGTATCGAGAGGTTGAACGGGAGGTCTATAAACAACAAAATTAAAACTAATACTACGCGCTGTGACTTCAACGCATATTGCATTAATTGCTGCCAGAAAATCTATCTTAAATTTGATAGCCCTAAGGGAATTATGAATGTACAGCAAAACGCCGCCACCAATCCTATGTAACCTATCATTAGTAAAGAGTTTAAAACCTGGTATATCAAATCCCAACAAGTCCCGAGTCTCGGTATTTAACTACGTTTCAGTGATAGCAACTATATCGAAGTTACTGGAATAAATTATTGCCTTAAATTCGTTTAATTTATTTCTAATACTACGTGCATTACAATAAAAGATGCTGAAGTTATTTTTTACCACGGGCTGGCATTTTAAACTATTTTTCATGTCGGGCCCGCGTTCCCTGGACCCACAACATTTAAAGAAGGCTTCGACCTATACAGCTTTCGAACGTTTTCGTCAATTAACCTACCTAGCCTAGCATTACCTATTTCATTAAAATGCTAGGATCACTGAATTCGGACCACAGCTTTACGAAGGGTACATTTTCCTCAGCACAAATCTCTTCTAATTTAGTATTCGAAAATATCAGTTTAGATGTAATCCTAAGACCCAAACCATGCCTAGGGGTAATACCTAGAACTAGAGACCTATCTGACCTCGCCTTCACGGACCTAATTAACCCCCTATATCTCTCCAAAAGGTCAGGCACTCGTATCAGGCCTATACGAGTCATTGCCCCCTACCATCGTTACCAACATCGAGTGACGGGAGGAATAAAAAGGTTTTTTGTTCAGTATTATTACACTGGTCAACACTCATTTTATTGCCAATCATATTAGCGTGATTTTGGGGTAACTTTGTGGTGCTGATTCCGAATATGACATCGGTTTTGCTAGATTGGCTCTAATTTATGAGATAATTGGTACCCCATTGAAACACGTAAAAATGCAAAAAATTTAATGTTCAGGCGGAGCCTACTTACAAATCGCATTGAAATTGTCTCAAATCATACAAAAGTAAACACGAAATACATAATGGCATTTTATTCGGTCTCACCATCTAGAATGTTCCGGTAGTTTCCCATATGCACGCGTTATGGTTACGTTTCCTATTAATTGAGGGTATTCATTATCACAAGAACTAGAGCCAAATCGGAAAAACTACTTTCATTTTGGAATTCAGCAACCCCAAAATACCCTAAATTCGTACGAATTTCCTTGGCAACGAAAAAAAAAATTTTTTTGTTTACCTGTGTTATTATTATTATTATTATTATTAAATATATGTGTAAGAGGAAAGACTATTGCGCAGTTCACTTCTTTAAGTACCTACTGTAGAACTTATCTGGACTGAGAGTTTTATTAGGATTAATTTTACCTTTGGCTGAGAGCACTTCACTTTCACTCAGAGTAAAATCATGAAGCTTTAACTGATAAATCAGCGAGCATAATTACGGGAACAGGAATGTTGTTCGTACTTCCGTTAGTAAACATGGAAGAGAATAATTTATTTAAAACTTCCATCATTTGTAAGTCATTGTAAATGTTTTCATTGTTTTCACCTATGAATGGATCAATAGTCTGCAAAGCTACTTTTTTATTCTTAACACAATTATAGAATTCCTTCGGATTCAATTTAATTTGGTTCACTAGAAATTAGAGCTCATAGTTGTGCTTACTTTTTCTAATAAGTATTTTGTAAACATTTTTGTCAGACAAAGCATTTGTTTCTTTAAATTTAAAATACGCCTTCCATGTTAACATTAAGCTACTTTTAATTTCAGCATTCCACCATTTAAGTTTAATAGACTTTGCCACTCTCTTTTTACGTAATGGGATATTACTTGATTCTAAACATTTAAAATAATTATAAATGTGTCACTGATATCACTATGCCATAGAGCCTCATCCCAATTATGGGTCAAAAGTTGCAATTTCATGTCAAAAAATTTAGCTCCAAAATGTATTCCAGCTCTCCAAATTATGAACATTAATTTTAATTTCAAATGTTATTTGCCTGTGATTACTGGTGGAGAAGTAATCTCCTACAGAGATATTATCAATTAAGTCTAGGTCTGTACTTAAGACTAAATCTATAATATTGCATTCTCTAGTGGGTTCCTTGACCATTTGAAAAAAGTGAACTTTCGAGCAAACCCTCATACAGTCAATGACCAGAATTAGACTGCAAAGAACCACCCCAATACCTGCATGGTAAATTAAGATCTCCCATAATTATTGCATCATGTTCACTACTTACATAAAAAATTAGTTCCTGAAGTCAATTACACGAGGCAACAAAGATTTTGTTACAGAAGACCAAATAGGTGCTCCTAGCTAATTTCGGTATGCTGATTTCAAATCTATAATTAGATTTTTTCTATCACGTCTAGATTTTGTGTAAAATGCAAATCACTTTTAGTAAAATTTTCTACCACGTCCAGATTTTGGTTTTAATCGACTTAATGCCAGTAATATGAAACTTGCTTTTCAAGGTTAAAGCAATTTTTTTTTGCCAACTATATACAAATTCGAACAATTTTGATAAATAAAATTTATCCGGAGTTGGCAACACTGAGTCAAGAGCATAGTAACGGGCAACGGCCCAACGGTCAGTCGCTACGTGACAGTCAAGCAGAACGGTTGTTGAAGCTCTCTGCTGATGAGCAAGTGACAGGTTGTGGTGACTTGTGTGTTTTTATAGCATTTGTTTTGTACTACGGTGTGTATTTCTTTTTATTTTGCACATCGTAATAATTACTTTCTACGTTTTTTCAGATATTGCATGGTAATTCAAAATGGCATCAAATAGACGTGCTTGTGTAAATCACCCAGACAACTTCTGCTTTGTCTGTGGACAATATACACCTAAGCCACAACGTAGAAACATAACAACAAAGATTAAACTTGCCTACAAGTGTTATTTTGACTGTAAGTTAGGAGACCAACAGAGGGACTGGGCACCACATATTTGCTGTGCACAGTGCAATGCAATGTTAATAGCTTGGATGAATGGTAAAAGAAAAGCTATGCTGTTCTCAGTCCCCATGGTTTGGCGTGAGCCGAAAAATCACTTCAATGATTGTTATTTTTGTTTGACAAAGATTGCTGGTTTCACAAAGAAAAACAAATCAAAGATCACGTACCCAAACTGCGAATCAGCAATGAAACCAGTACCACATGATGAAACAAATCCACCACCAGTTCCACCAGCAACGATAACAGACAGCAGTTCATCTGAAGATTCTGCTAGTGATATAGAAACAGGGAAAGATGGCATATATGTTCCAGATGCAAATATTTCCCCACATTTGTTAAGTCAAGCGGAGTTAAATGACTTAGTGCGCGATCTGGAATTACCAAAAGAAAAGGCAGAGTTGCTTGGTTCAAGACTTCAAGAATTTAATCTTCTCCAACCAAACACCAAAGTTTCCCATTTCCGCCATCGCCATTTGCAGTTTTCATCATTTTACTTACAGGAAGAAAACGTTTGTTTCTGCCACGATATCAGTGGTCTGATGCAAGGGATTGGCTGTCGCTATGATCCAAAAGAATGGAGACTGTTCATTGACTCTAGTAAAGCTAGCCTTAAAGCTGTATTACTGCACAACGGCAATGAAAAACCTTCAATACCTGTAGCACATGCCACTGGCCTTAATGAGACTTATGAATCGATGAAACTGCTGCTAAGACTCATCAAATATAAGGACCACACATGGAATATTTGTGGCGACCTTAAAGTTGTATCATTACTTCTTGGGTTACAGTTGGGCTACACAAAGCATATGTGCTTTTTGTGTCTATGGAACAGCAGAGATGACAAGAACCACTACAAAAAACATGATTGGCCATCTAGAACTGAACATGTTGTTGGTAAATACAATGTGAAACACCCAGCACTTATTGACCCTCAGAAAGTACATCTTCCACCACTTCACATTAAACTTGGCCTTATGAAAAATTTCGTGAAGGGTATGGATCATCAAGGTAGTGGTTTCCAATATTTAAAGGATAAATTCAAAGGAATATTGACAGATGCTAAGCTAGAAGCTGGAGTTTTCACTGGACCACAGATCCGCAGTGTCATCCACGACTCATCGTTTCCATCTAACCTAAATGAGAATGAACTAGGAGCATGGACATCTTTCGTTGAAGTTGTCAAAAATTTTCTTGGAAACCACAAAGCTGAAAACCACCGTAAACTCGTAGAAAACATGCTTAAATCTTATGAAATAATGGGATGCAGAATGTCTTTGAAAATTCATTTTTTACATTCTCATCTTGACTTCTTCCCGGCCAACCTTGGGGCTGTAAGTGACGAGCATGGTGAACGCTTCCACCAACAGATCTCAGTTATGGAAAACAGATACCAAGGTAATTTCAACCCAAATATGATGGGAGATTATTGTTGGTTCCTGCAGAAGGAGAGCTCGTCATCCTACAAGCGACAAAGGAAGAGGACACACCAAAGTTTCACTTAAGAACAGGAATTTGCCTTTCAGTAGTAACAACAAAATACTAACGCGCTTTGGGTGGATGGTTGGGCGCAGGGGTGGTAACTCCGCCAGTGGAATTCCGCTATCTGTCTTAAGCCAGAATAAAGGAGGAAAGACATCCCTGTTCACTAATTATTTAAGTATGCTTAACATAAAACGTGGCACGGAAAAGTAGCTTAGACGGCTTTCGTAATAGAAGCGGGTGAGAAAAAAAATGAAAAATAGGGGTTTTCGGTTACACAAAATCTGGACGTGATAGAGAAATTTTGATATCAGATCTGAAATCAGCATCAGCGCTTTAGTAGGAATCAGTAGTTCACGTGTCTGTAACAAAAAAAAAGTTGAAATTTGTTGCCTAGTGTTATCACTTGACAGTCTGAGAGAGAGGCCTGTATACTAAACTTATAATTAATTTCTTTCATGAGTTGTCTTTGATTTCAACAAATGTCGCTTTTATATCAATTTCTGCAGTGTTTTTAATTATGAGTTTCAAGTGTGACTGAACGTATAGTACTGTACCACCACCCCTTCTTTCTTTTCTATCATTGTTAGACATCTCATAACCAGGGATATGATATTTTCTGAGAAAATCTTTACTCTCTGTATTTAACCAGGATTCAGTAATTACTACAACCTCAAATTTTTGGTCAAAGACAATACTTAATAGCTCATCAAATTTAAATCTTAAACTTTGAGCATTAATATAAAATACACTTATAAAATCTTGAGTACTGCAGTAGAATCTAGAGGTTCTTAAAGGAGGCAATCGTTCACTAAGGAAAATTTGTTAGGCTGTTTGCTCTCATATTAGTTACACCGAATTTTGCCTGAAAATCCATCATTGCCATGCAATAATCAACTAAGATGAGCTGCTCCCATGCCATTTAGATGAAGACCATCATGCAAAAATAAATCTTTTTTTTATTAAAATGATTCCACAGATCGACAAATTCAACATTTTCCTGTTGGCAAAGGAATTTAAGAATATTATTTATGTAGGTACCTCTGCTGAAAAAGTTGTTGGATCCTGCAATTCGTGGGAGAATTCTAGAAAAAAATTAATTTATTAGGCCTCTCCTTTAGAGTCTGCATCAGCCATTTGTAGTATTTCTCTATTAGCTCCTCTGACCTGATAATCTTAATATCGTTGGTCTCAATGAGTTTGATTCCCCCTAGCTCCTAGTTCTGTAATGCCTTTTCCATTTCCATAATCCAATTTTTATTGGCATGAGAATTTTTAGATTCTTTCAGTGGTGGTGAGTGAAGTTCAGTATATCAGAACTAAGGATGCAGTGAGTATTCAGCAACTACCAGTTACTTTGCCACCTTACTGAGTATTCAATGTTTGGCCATGTCCACATCAATTTTGGATCAAATGTAGAATTCGGACCCCAGCCTTCTTTAGTTAGCTTTATAAGGCTAACTAATGAAAATATCATGACCTAACCTAACCAATCGTCAAGGGCGTACAGTTAACCTAACGATTGGTTAGGTTAGGTTGTGATATTTTCGTTAGTTAGCCTTATAAAGCTAACTAAAGAAGGCTGGGGTCCGAATTCTACATTTGATCCTCAATTTTTTTTTACAAAGAATAGTTTCATGTGTTTTGTTTTGACTTTTAAAAAACTTTTTCATGAGTTACTATATTTAGAATAAAATGTTCCTTTTAATCTATACTTTTAAAATGGAGTCATGTCTGTTCGACAACATGTATTTACTACTAAGCGATTCCGAACAAAGAAATAAATGTGCTTTGCTTTGTTTCAACTTTTTACTCTCTGGCGTTAAGATTTTCATTGCTTGATACAATGGGTTTGGATATGAAGCCTAAGATTTTCATTGCTGCATTTTTTTCTTAGTTTTATTGACCGAATAATTGACCCCCAATTACTTAAGGTTCAATTATTCAGTCAATAACTCTATAGAAAAGAATGCAGCAATGAAAATCTTGAGCTTCACATACGAACCCATTGTATCAAGATTTGTGAAGCTTAAGATTTTCATAGCTGCATTCTTCTTTGTAATCTTATTGACTGAATAATTGACTCCCCCAGTAATTGGGGGGGCCTGCGATGCCCCAATTACTGAGGCCAAAGGCCCAAGCACCGCAGGTTCAGCTAAATGGGCCCATAGGGCCCACTTTTGCTAGTATCACTATAAATTGTAAAGAGGGGGGCCAAATGAGTTGGATAATCTGAGAAGCAGTGTTCGAAATAGGGCAATGTATTTGGAGGGGTCAGAATTTGACTCGGAGACTCACCATGCCACTCGCGCACATGTAGCCCACCGTGGAAAAAACTAATAATTCTGTAATATTGTCATCAATTGCGGGTGGAAATACCACTACAGCGCTAACAGTTTATTACAAATAGCAATTGTTGTTTCTCTCTGTCTTGCC
This sequence comes from Bathynomus jamesi, assembly GCA_023014485.1. Taxonomy (NCBI): domain Eukaryota; kingdom Metazoa; phylum Arthropoda; class Malacostraca; order Isopoda; family Cirolanidae; genus Bathynomus; species Bathynomus jamesi. The sequence goes on along the minus strand of JAJOZX010005701.1, from coordinate 91,065 downwards.
TATTGTAGTTTCGCCTCCCATAAAATGGAACGCCATTGCTCTGAAACTGGAACCTATTGCCAAGTACCTGAAATGAAAAAATGCGGGTATTTGTTAGCCAGTTACCATCAGGAGCGCATTAACCAATAGGCCTAGGCCTCGTGCGCAGAAACTGCCATTTCATTAAAAAAAGGGGTAATATTTGGCATAAAGTAGTGAAGACAAATACAGTATATTTAATTCTGTTCAGCTTCACTCAATTATTTAGGTTTGTTTTTGTCCTTTAGTGAAAAAAAAATTTATGGTTGTTTTTTAGCTGAAGCATGTAAAGAGCGGTGGACAAGTTTGAGGACAGTGTTTGTTTGCCCTCGCAACAAACGCCAAAATAGTGGATCTGCGGCGAAAGCAGATAAACCATATTATCTAGACAATGCAATGCAATTCCTCATACCGTACATACGAGGAAGTAATGATAAGCTCCCTTCACCAACAAAAATTCCACCTAAGAACACTTAGAGTCAACAAGAAAATTTGGAACATGAATCTGAGGTGGTGGTTGATTATCTTTCGCAGCATCAGGGGCATTCTCTCTTCTCTCGACCAACGAGAGGAACACGTAACACCGGATGTAACAAACTGAATTCAACGTGAAAAGAGCAAAGGGAGGAAAAGTTCAAGTAAGGAAACAAAAACCAGTAGGTGAGGTTGACCAATGCTTCATGGACTTCTTGAAGCAGAGACAAGCACCTAATGCGGACGAAGATTTCTTCCGCAGCGTAGGTCTTGACGTGATGGCTATGACCACCACAAAAAAATTTAGAATGGGTGTCTTAAAACTCATTGAGTGTCTTAGTGAGCACCCAGCTATTGCTTCTTCATGGTCAATGGAGGCGCATTTTGGTACACTCCATCACATTCTACACCCTCAAATGATACTCCTGTTACACAGCTACAAAATTACAACACTGAGTCAATCAATACTAAACCTGTTGTCTCTTGGACAATAGAGCTAATTATTTGAATATAACTATTTTCTTTTACAATTTTACTTGCTGTTTTGTAGTTCTTAAGCAGAAACCTTTTTTTGTTACAATTACAACATTATATATACGTTTTACTTGTCACTTGTACGGTGGAATTATTTTGCACCAAAGTCTAGAAATTAAGTTTCGCCTACCTCAGCGTTATTAACAGCCTTTCCTCCACTGGCACTGATATTTTCCAGTCTGTCCCCTTTTTCTTTAGTGCTCTGCCCACTATTTCGGCTAACAAATTAAAACTCTTGCGACATACGATAGAAACACTGAAATTTATCAGCATCTTGGTTTAATTCTTTTGCTACTATAAAAAAGCCTAATTCAGCGGTCTTAGTCAGATATGGATGAACCCAATATTTTCTATTTCTTCTCTTCCTCTTTGGTCTTATCCACCAAAGAAACACCACCATATCATCTTCCGATGACATTTCGACGAAGACTGATCGCGGGGATTTGAGTCGCGTTGAATGTCGTCAGTGTGCGGATATGGGTCGTGGCGATTGGCTTGCAATTAAAGTTGCTGTCGCATCGCAATCGCCACACAATTCGGTGTGCAGCGTGCCTTGGAAGTTGTTTTGAAAAGGTCATGAGAATAGGAAGCTGCAAGAATATGAAGAGAAGAGGAAGGATTGAGTTGTATATTGTTAAAGGTAAGGGGATAGTCGTGTGGAAGATTGTGACAAGTAGACAGATGGAAGAACTTAGTTTATGAGGCATTGAAAGGCACACGTTTTCTCTGCCCTAATCAGAGATAGTAGAAAAATTAGAGGTCCGGTGTACCATAGCCGTCCTCCGTGAAGCATGTAGTGACTGTTGAGAGGGACGCTTTGTGAAGCTGGTAGCGAAGTGAAGCGTGGAATCATCGGCACAGGAGTGCATAGGACAGGAAATGAGACTCGATAGATAATTCACTGGTCGACAAAATCGAACTTTTTATTTGTCACATGAACAAAAATGGGTGAATCTTACAGGTGTTTTTACCACTGAGTTCAAAAATGGCCTCAAAATTTTTCTATCACCCACCAATATTGAGTGAATCGAAAATGAAATTTGGACTAATTTATAGACGTAATAGCAATATCAAAGTAGAAAATGCATATTGAATCCACCTAAAATGTGGCTACTGATAATTTACGCTTGTATTTCGCCTCTGGGCCATCCCTTGACAATGTCCAGCAGTAGTCATCCAACATGCTGGGGCTCCACTTGCCCTGGTATCGTTTCTCCATCGTGGATATTTGTTGATGAACGTTCCCCATGCTCATCACTAACATCGCCTAAGTTTGTTGGGAAGAAGTCGAGATGTGAGTCAAGAAAATGAATTTTCAACATGTTGCACCCCACGTCTTTGTAGGCCTTGAGAAGTTCAACAAGTGACTTAATTTTTGGCCTTGAAGTTTCCGAGGAAATTTGTGTTCACTACTTTAAATGCTCTCCAAGCTGCTCCTTCAACTTCACTTAAGAGTTTCATCAAACGCGCGCTCTCTCATGATTTCTCTAATTTGCGGGACCACAAATATCCCTTCTTTGATTTTGACCTCGCTGATCCTCGGAAATTTCTGTTCCAAGTAGAGCCCCCCCCCCCCCCCCCCCCACACACACACACACACACACTGCCATTTTGATCCATAGCCTTAACAAAATTTTCCATTAAACCAAATTTAATATGTAGTGGTGGCAAATAACTTTTTGAGATTAAGAAGAGGTGAACTGGTGAGATTTTTATGCCCTGGAATCAACGCTTGTCGAAGTGGCCATTGTTTCTTTGAGTAATGGCTTTCCCGTGCTCTGCTGTCCCATTCACAGAGGAAACAACAGAATTTCGTATAACCCAGTTGTAAACCAAGAAGTAGTCTCCACAGATATGCCAATAGTATTTATCATATTGGATATGTTTCACAAGCAGGTGCATATTGTCGTATGATTCCTTCATATGTACGGCATGTGCTAATGGAACTGAAGGGTATTTATTTCCATTATGGAGTAATACAGTTTTTAAACTCAGCTTTGAGGAATCAATAAATCGGCGCCATTTGTTTGGATCATGTTGTTGGCCAAGGGTTTTCATGAGAGGGTAGAAAGTTTGTGATGCTTGCGGTAAAAAGATATCTTAGTGCCTTTTTCTTGAAGATTCCAACCTTTCAACCTGGAAGCCGAAAGTTCGGATTGATCTTTTGACAATTTCAGATCACAGACAAGCTCGCTCAGGTCTGCTTGAGATATTAAGTGAGGCTCTGTCGATGAACAAGATGGTTCAAACATTGGATCAACATCGTCCGTCAGTAAACCATGTTGAGCTTCGTCATTACCATTGTACATCAATTTCATTTTCATCATCTAATCTCCACGTTTCTGGTGGCCTTCGTACTGGCAAATGTTTATTATGTAAAACAGGCCTTATGGCTGATGGTAAATTTGGGTATTGTACCATATGTTTAGATTTCGCAGTAATGCCTAGTATATTTGTTAAGCAGAAATAACAATCCGTTAAATGGTCTTTCGGCTCTCTCTCTATCATCGGAACAGTAAACGGCATTTGACGAGACCCATTTAGCCAGCCTGTCAGAAGTCTTAAACACGTAATACAGCATATATGAGGTGCCCACATCTTGTTCTGATCCCCTACCTTGCAACCAAAATAAAGTTTGTATGCTTTTTTGACGAGAGGGGTGAAATTTCGCCTTTGAAATTTAAGTGTTAACTCTCTGTACACATAACAGAAACAGTTTGGATGGTTGACACACTTGCTTGGCATTCTCTCATGAAACAATACGAACGCACTGACAAAAAAATTATTAAGGAAAATCACGAATAAAATACACGATGTTCACTGAGTGAAATCAAATGAGTAACTGACAAATGAAAGTCATCAGTGATGTGTAGCAACTTATAAGCAGAGGAAGAGGAAGGGGCAGACCCCACCCCCTTCCTATTTTCGTGTGTCACTCTAAAACTGCGGGTGATAGAAAAATTCTGTTTTCATTTTCGTAATCAACATAAAAAATTAGACATAGTTCAAGTAAAAATATCTCTGTGACAAAAACTTTGTTGGCCAGTGATTTGATAAATAAAAGGAAAAGAGTGGTTGACAGGACGGAGCCCTGAGGAACACCACTATTAATAGCCTTAGGAGAAAAACAGTGGCCATCTACAACTGCAGCTAGAGATCGACCAGAAAGGAAATCGGAAATGAAGGCACAGATATAAGGATAGAAACCGGAGGAGGACAGTTTGGAAATCAAAAACTTTTGATATGTCTAGCGTAATAGCAAAGGTCTCACCGAAATCCTGAAAGGAGGAGGACCAAGAGTCAGATATATATGTAAGAAGATCGCCACTAGAGTGCCCCCTTGTGGAACCCACACTGATGATCTGAAAGAAGATTGTGATTAGAGAGGTGTTTAAAAACATTCTTATTAAGGATAGATTCAAAAAGGTTAGAAAGGCAAGAAATCAAAGCAGTTGGACGATAGTTGGAGCGTTGAGAGCTGTCACCTTTCTTTGGGACAGGATACTCATTTAAAGTGAACTTCCAGCAGGAAGGAATAGTAGTAGATGAAAGACAAAGACGAAAGAGTTTGCCCAGGCAGAGTGTCAGCACAGAAGCAGTTCTTGAGAACAGCAGAAGGAACACCATTAATATCACTGTTTTCAAATTCTCACTAATTGTCAAATGAGGTATTCCAAGAATGTTTTATACATATTTTCAGTAGTTGTTTATCATCTTTCTTTCACTGATAACCTTTTGGTTCAGTTGAGGTTCATCTGAATAGAAAAGTTGTTTGCCTTGCTTTCGTATTGGCTAATAAATGTAATAACTTGTTTTGGGTTTTTGAAGTCATTAGGTATACACTAGTGGGGGGGTCGAAACATGTATGGTGTATGACATTTTTCCGCATGTACTGTTGTAATGAGTCTTTACTAATTATTGTTTTCTGTGTAACAAGTCTTTACTAATTATTGTTTTCTGTGTAACAAGTCTTTACTAATTATTGTTTTCTGTGTTTCAGATCTATACTATGTTTATGTTGAATAAAGCCTCAAATTGGCCTTTACTTTATCTCTAGCCCGCTAACAAACGCGGCACCACAATTTATTCAACATTTCAATCAGCCAATCAGTCGGCCTTTCAGATACAGCAAGCAAATATTCATCCAGTAATCTTACTATATCATGGAGAAGGTGATTCGCCCGGATAAATTTATTACTTCTCCGAATTCTCCCCAAGCTGGGAAACTATGGAAATTATGGTCGCGCGGATTCAAATATTTCTTGAGTACTATCGCCGAACACAACCCCAATAAATTGGAGGTTCTATTCATACATATCGGCCCCGATGTCGCTGATATCATTCAAGACTGCTCTACTTATGAGGATGCCATGGCAGCCTTAGAGGCCACCTACGTCAAGAAGCCAAACGAGGTATGCGCTCGCCACCTGTTGTCCACCCGTCACCAAAAGCCCGAGGAAACCCTCGATGAGTACTTGCAAATTCTTCAACAACTAGCCAATGACTGCAACTTCAAATCGGTTTCCGCCGACGAAAACAGGAGTTCATCTGTGAGAGACGCTTTCATCCGAGGAATTAGAGATAGCGCCATCCGTACCCGCTTACTCGAAAATGACACACTCTCACTGGAAAAGGCTATCGTCCAGGCTCGAACATTAGATCAGGCCCAGAAAAACTCAGAATCGTACCTCACTCATTACGGTGCTGTTGCAGCCACTGGCTCTCGCCACGAACCGTCGCCGACTACTGACTCTGCCCGGCCTGCCTGCGTCCAAGAGACGATCTCCCAAACTCTTCAGCCGCTACGAATTTCGACAACAAAGCCGCTCTGTGCTTCTTCTGCGGGTCTCGACGCCACCCACGAAGCAGGTGTCCAGCAAAGGATTCTATCTGTGCGAAATGTGAAAAGACCGGCCACTGGGCCAAAGTCTGCCGCTCAAGTACTTCCTCGGCACGTCAAAAACAGGATAAAACCACAGCGTCTCATTCAGCCGCAGCATTAGCGACCATTAGTACCACTCTATCGTGTAGCTCCTCCATGCCTACCAACTCAACAGTCGATATCCTCGTCAACGGCCGTTCGTGTCTCGCCTTGTTGGATACTGGCAGCTCGGACAACTTCATTCGTGAGGATCTAGCCAAACACTTAGAGCTGCCCATTCTTCCGCACTCGGGCGTCGTATCAATGGCTTCGCCTAATCTATCCGCAGCCATCTCAGGTCGATGTACAGTGAAGGTTACGATGGGAGACCGCGACTACGAAAAGCTCGAACTATCCGTCTTGTCGGATCTGTGCGCTGACATAATACTCGGTACCCCATTCTTAATCAGACACAAGGAATTGAACATCAATTTCGGAGGTCCGGAGCCAGCACTCCATATATGCGGCCTTACTCGATCAAGAATTTCAGCCCCACCACTATTCGGCAACTTAACTGCCGATTGTCGTCCCATCGCCACGAAGTCCAGACGATTTTGCTCTGAGGACAAAATTTTCATTGGGAAAGAAATCGAAAAGCTACTCAGGGATGAGATAATTGAACCCAGTAACTCACCCTGGCGTGCTCAAGTAGTCATCACATCTACCGAAACAAAAAAAAAACGCATGGTAATCGATTTCTCTCAAACCGTCAACCGATTTACCATGCTAGATGCATATCCTCTTCCGCGAATCGATGATATAGCCAACAAAGTCTCACAACACAAATACTACAGCGTAATTGATCTGTCAAGCGCATACTACCAGGTAGAAATCGATCCGTCTGAACGACCTTTCACAGCATTCGAGGCTGACGGAAATCTATACCAATTCAGAAGGATCCCTATGGGAGTAACTAACGGAGCCGCGGCCTTCCAGCGCGTCATGAACGAATTCATATCCTCGAACAACTTATCATCAACATACGCCTACCTCGACGATCTCACCATCTGCGGAACCACTTGGGAAGAGCACGATGAGAACCTTCGACATTTCTGGGAAGCCGCTAAACGAGTAAATCTGAGTCTAAACAAGGAAAAATGCAAGCTTTCGATGACATCAGTGCACCTGCTCGGATATTCTATCTCTCATGGCGTATTGCGGCCCGATCCCGAACGCCTCCGGCCACTACAAGAACTTCAAACTCCTCGCAACAAGTCGTCTCTACAACGCGTAATCGGACTATTCGCATACTATGCTAAATGGATTCAGAACTATTCCCTCAAGATCAAACCTCTGCTCAACGTTTCATCATTCCCATTAACTCGCGAGGAAGTATCAACGATCCAAACACTCAAAGATGATATCTCGAAAGCTGTCGTCGGTTCAATCGATGAAGAACTGCCGTTCACTGTGGAGACGGACGCTTCCTCTTCAGCAATCGGAGCCACCCTCACCCAGAACGGCCGCCCGGTGGCGTTCTTTTCTCGCGCTCTGAATAACACAGAACGTCGCCATCACATCGTTGAAAAGGAGGCATACGCTGTAATCGAATCCATTCGCAAGTGGAAGCACTTCTTAGCTTATCGACACTTTACTGTCGTCACCGACCAGCGGAGCGTATCTTTCATGTTCGATGGAAAAGCTACTGGTCGTATTAAGAACGATAAGATTCTCCGTTGGCGTGTAGAACTAGCCGGCTACTCATTCACAATAAAATACAGACCGGGCCCCGAGAACCGAGCCGCAGACGCATTGTCGCGATCCTTTTGCGCTGCTACTCCAAGAATATCCCTCGCCCAGCTGCATGTTAATCTGATACACCCAGGAGTCCGCCGAATGACTCATTTTGTGAGAGCTAGGAACCTACCATTCTCAGTGGATGACATCAAACGAGTTACGTCGGAATGCCAAACATGCGCTAAATGTAAGCCACAGTACTATAAACCAGAAGTTAGTCACTTAATACGGGCCATGTCCCCGTTTGACCGACTTAACATCGACTTTAAAGGCCCGCTTCCGAGCGCAACTTCGCGACCTTACATCCTAACAGTAATCGACGAGTATTCACGCTTTCCTTTTGCCTTCCCGTGCCGTGATACGAACACGTCAACCGTTATCGCCCGTCTCACCGAGTTATTTTCTACCTTCGGAACTCCCTCTTACATCCACACAGATCGAGGGACATCGTTTATGTCTTCGGAACTAAAACTGTTCCTAACTAAACATGGTATCGCGACTAGTCGCACAACGCCGTATCACCCCCAAGGAAACGGGCAATGCGAACGTTACAATGGAATCATCATGAACACCATCAAACTAGCCATAGAAGATCGCGGGTTGCCGATGTCGCAATGGGAGTCCGTCCTACCAGACGCGCTGCACTCGATTAGATCGCTGCTGTGTACGGCCACGAACGAAACTCCTCACGAGCGTCTATTCACGCACCCGCGGCGTACTTCTACCGGTTCTGCACTACCGACGTGGCTGTCTTCTCCGGGAACTGTACTCCTTCGCCAATTCATTCGCCGATCCAAGAACGACCCCCTCGTCGAGGAAGTTGAGTTAATTGAGGCAAACCCCAACTACGCGTTTATACGGCATCCGAATGGGAGAGAAGATACCGTATCCATCAGGGACCTGGCACCGGCGGGACGTAGCAATACGGATGACACGAATCACTATGAACCCCCCGTACCCAGTCCGCCAATCAATTCCACCCCGCTAACGGACGACTCAGAACCCGCTGAGATCCGCCGACACACGGTCCCAACAGCTCCCGTCGAAGCGACTCCAGTCGAAGTCGAGAGGGGCCCACCTGTGTCAGTAACCTCCGAGACGAGTCCCCCTCTGAGAAGAAGCACTCGAATCAGATACCCAGCTCAACGCCTAAACTTGTAGACTCTTCTTTCTTCCAAAATATCTTGAACTTGTCTTTTGTTTCTTACCGTGCAATGTATCACGTACTATAAAAGAAGAGAGGAATGTAATGAGTCTTTACTAATTATTGTTTTCTGTGTAACAAGTCTTTACTAATTATTGTTTTCTGTGTTTCAGATCTATACTATGTTTATGTTGAATAAAGCCTCAAATTGGCCTTTACTTTATCTCTAGCCCGCTAACAAACGCGGCACCACAAAAGTGATTTGATAAATAAAAGGAAAAGAGTGGTTGACAGGACGGAGCCCTGAGGAACACCACTATTAATAGCCTTAGGAGAAAAACAGTGGCCATCTACAACTGCAGCTAGAGATCGACCAGAAAGGAAATCGGAAATGAAGGCACAGATATAAGGATAGAAACCGAAGGAGGACAGTTTGGAAATCAAAAACTTTTGATATGTCTAGCGTAATAGCAAAGGTCTCACCGAAATCCTGAAAGGAGGAGGACCAAGAGTCAGAGATATATGTAAGAAGATCGCCACTAGAGTGCCCCCTTGTGGAACCCACACTGATGATCTGAAAGAAGATTGTGATTAGAGAGGTGTTTAAAAACATTCTTATTAAGGATAGATTCAAAAAGGTTAGAAAGGCAAGAAATCAAAGCAGTTGGACGATAGTTGGAGCGTTGAGAGCTGTCACCTTTCTTTGGGACAGGATACTCACTTAAAGTGAACTTCCAGCAGGAAGGAATAGTAGTAGATGAAAGACAAAGACGAAAGAGTTTGCCCAGGCAGAGTGTCAGCACAGAAGCAGTTCTTGAGAACAGCAGAAGGAACACCATTAATATCACTGTTTTCAAATTCTCACTAATTGTCAAATGAGGTATTCCAAGAATGTTTTATACATATTTTCAGTAGTTGTTTATCATCTTTCTTTCACTGATAACCTTTTGGTTCAGTTGAGGTTCATCTGAATAGAAAAGTTGTTTGTCTTGCTTTCGTATTGGTTAATAAATGTAATAACTTGTTTTGGGTTTTTGAAGTCATTAGGTATACACTAGTGGGGGGGTCGAAACATGTATGGTGTGTGACATTTTTCCGCATGTACTGTATAATTTGTTGCATATATGTAATTTATTATCTTACCTGGAGTTTTCGAGCATCCACTCAGAATTTTTTATAGACTTTTTTTATTAGATGTATTATTGGTATATAAGTAGTAGTTTACAAATGAATAAAATCTGCTAAAAAGTAGTGTAATGTATTTAGGCTAAGAACCTTTTTTCACCATTTATTTTTGTTTTTATTTGTAGGCCTATCAAAAATGAAGCGTGCGAAGATCGAAGAACTACTCAATAGGTCGAGTAGTGAAAGTGATATGAATGATGACTCTAAGGACAAAAACTTTGAAATTAGTTCTACAAGCAGTAACTCTGAGGAAAGCAGTAGTGATGAGTCTGATAATGCGGCTGAACATGAATCTCCAACAACAGAGGCTGCCAGTGCAGTTGCGGACAAATCTGATGACAGCGAAGAGTGGGTTGACACAGAAGAAGAAGTTACAGACTTTCATTTCCAACAAGCTTCTGGAATTAAGATCCCTCTACCCAATAATACCACGCCTCTAGGTATGTTTCATTTGTTTTTTTCTAACAATCTATTGGGTTATGTTGTAGAAAAAACAAATTCTTACGCACAGAAATTGCTTGACCAATCAAATATAACAAGAGGATCACAAGTAAAAAAATGGGATCCTCTTACTAAGGAAGAACTGAGTAAGTTTCTCGGAATTTGTCTACTAATGGGTCAAATAAAACTTCCAACAATAAGACATTATTTTAGAAAAAATGGAATATATAGGCTTCCCACATTCTCAAGTATGATGAGTAGACGAAGGTTTGATATGATCCTAAGGTATCTACATATGGAAAGGGAAACAGTTGGTGAGGTTCCTGACCCTTACTCAAAATCTCAAGTATTTTGAACCTTCTGATAGAGAATGTACAAAAGGTCTACTACCCTAAGCAAAAGGTTTGCTTGGATGAGTCGATGATGCCATGGCGTGGTAGACTAAGATTTCGACAGTACATAAAAGGTAAAAGGCATAAATTTGGAATAAAATTTTATCAGCTTTGTGAACCAAATGGATTAGTTCTCAACACGGTAATTTATTCAGGCAAATCAACAGTTACAGAAGCAGACGAAGGGGAAACTCATTGCCAAAAGATAGTATTGAAACTTATGCAGCCATACTTAGATAAAGGTCATACACTATACATGGATAATATTTATAACAGTCCATCACTCTCTAAACGTCTGTTTGAAAGAAAGACTCATACCGTGGGTACACTGAGATCAAATCGAAAAGGAAATCCGAGTGATGTAACTAAAAAAATATTGAAGGTTGGAGAATCTTGTTGGAGGAGAAGAGGCCCAGTCTATGTGTCAAAATGGAAAGATAAAAGGGAAGTATTGATGATAAGCACAAATCACAAGCATAGGATGGTACATTGTGGGATCCAACAGTCCAAAAGAAAGCCGGAATGTGTACAAGACTACAATATAAATATGGGTGGAATTGACCGAACTGACCAATTGCTGTCATATTACAGTACTCCAAGAAAAACCATACGTTGGTATAAGAAGGTTTTCTTTCATTTGCTAGATGTTGCAGTAAATAATGCTTACCTGCTATATAAAGAAGTGAAAAAACAACCAAAATTATCCATCCTAAAGTTTCGAGATGCACTTGTATTGCAACTCACAAAATTTGATCCATCTCAAAATCAAACTGTCTCCCCGTCTGCAGCAACATCAACAACCATTCCCAGAGCTGGGCAATAAATACATTGAATGTATTTAAATACTAAATACTAAATACTAAATACATGGGAGAAATGTATTTAAATACTAAATACTAAATACATTTTACGAATGTATTTAGATACTAAATACAAAATACATCACTTGTATTTAAATACATTTGTAAATACATTTTAAATACATACAAATTTTAACATATGCATTCACTAATTCATGAGTAACAACAATATAAAATGCTTGATAAAGGATAAAGAAATAGTACAATCTAATTTCCGATTATATATTTCCCTTTTTAGAACAAAACAAAAACAAAAGAACTTAGAACTTACGATGTTCAACCAGTGACATATTATACTCATTATATCATTGCAAAATGAGTAACAATTAATGAGTAGATGAGACATAAACGTAAACATAAGACGTAAACATAAACATAAACATAAGGCACCTTACGAATTCTCTTTTATTTCACGGTTGCTGCGGATCAAAACCAATCTTTCAAAGTTTTGTCTGAAGAGAGTTTCTTTTGGGAGTCAAAGTGATTCCCGCGAATGAGAATATTCGCTCTACCGGTGCCGAAGATGGTAATGTCGTGTTATAGCGGAGGAACAGTCTTTTTATGAGAGGATGTTTTCCCAAACTGTTGAAACATGAACCATGCTGTACTACACTGTCGACGCGTCGTACTGTGCTAGTACAGAACGTGTATTAAACCAGTAAAAGTATTTACATTTTTATATTTTGAGTATTTAAATACATTGTATTTAAATACTCAGTAAAGTATTTAAATACTATATTTAAATACATGAAAAACAATGTATTTATAAATACAGTTCTAAATACACAAATGTATTTAAATACGTATTTAAATACAAATGTATTTAAATACTGCCCAGCTCTGACCATTCCATCAACTGGGCTACAAACGATTGATGAATTCCACAGCTTGGAATGCATACCATCCCCAAAACAAGGCACAAATAAGACTTACTATCTGAGGTGCAGGTTTTGTGCACAAACTAACAGAAGAAAGGAAACACGTTATCGATGTAGAGATTGCCCAGGATGCCCACCTTTATGCCCTGCTCCATGTTTTACTTTATATCATGGACATTAAATAATAGCTGTTTATAAAATGTAATTGTATTATGAAGAAAAAGGAATTTATTTTGCAAAAAAATCAATATTTTATTTTATCTTTATGCAGTACATTATTTCAAAACCAAATATTAAAGCTTTCTTTATTTATGTTTTCAATAAAATTTGGATGAAAAGCCATTTCATTTCCTTAACAGTTATTGAAATTAGGTTAGAAAACTGTAAAAGTGTAAACTATGAAATTTGCTTTGCTTTATCATTTTAGCAATTTTCTTGTGGACGGCTATAGCCGTCATGGTCATTTTGATCCCATTTTGGTCCCAAATGCCACATGACGGCTATACCCGTCTAATCATTTTTTTGCTTCAGTAAATACAAAACATATATATAAACCACCATGAAAAATATTATCAAGTTCAAGAATCCGAAACTGTATTTTTTCCATGATGACGCAATAGGCCCAAACAGTCATGACGGCTATAGCCGTCCGTTGGCGTGAACGTGTTAAGTAGATTAGATTAATTTGGATAGATTATTTAGATACAGTTTTAGATAGATTGAATAGATTACATAGATTAATTTAGATAGATTAGATGAATTATATAAATTATTGTCACGTTTTTTTGTTTAGTTTCAGATTATTTTCAGATTGTTTATGATTTAATTCCGAATGAGTTATATTCAGTGATGGGCATCGATACATGAAAATCGCTAAAGCGATACCGATACATCGATACATGATGAACGTCTTAGGCGATACCGATACGCCGATACTTTCTAGATGTCTTAAGCAATACCGATACCGATACATGTATCGCCGGTACATTTTTATAATTATTCATTTAATATGTAGGTATTAGATATTATTGTTTATACTAGTAATTTGGTCGCACTGTAAGTAAAATCAACGACATTTTAATGGGTTTTATAGATGTAAATAAAAACAATTGCTTTATTTAATGAAAGTATGTTTTAATTTTGTAGGATACATGAATGACTGAAAATATTCACTAACAATTAAAAGTAATTACTATTACCCTTCAAAAACCAGCTGGCTAAACATCTGGTCAGACAGTCTATTCCTTTTTGGAGCGTGAATGTGACCAGCCAAACTAAACAACCGTTCTACAGGAGCAGAGGATGGTAGTGGTGTGTTATACTTCAGGAAGACCCGTAGAATTCCTGGGTACTGCCTCAGAGATTGGAGCGTTTCTATATTATATGAGCGTTTCTATATTATGAGCGTTTCTATATTATGGTTAATTAATTTCAATAACACAAGTACAAACGTGTTTAAACGTTGCGCCGTACTGTGTGACGTGACCAGTAGAGTAGTACTGTCATTAAATAAATATTTAATAATAATATTAATTATGTATATTCATAAATATAACTCAGTAGTGTCATATTATAACATCTATTTAAAAATTCTTATTAATGTATCGAAGTATCGATTTTTTTCGATACATTTAAGAAAATTGACCTTAGCTATACCAATAAATCGATACTTTTGTCAAGTAGCTAAAGCGATACCGATACCGATACAAAAGTATCGATCGATACGTATCGGCGATACATGTATCTAGATCAGAGCTTTCCACACTTTTAACGTTGGCGACAAACTATTTAAGCATAACAATTTTCACGACACATTAATTAATTTTTGTTATCAAATATCAAATATCAGATAATTTTTCAGTAGGTGGTTTATCTTGTAGCCGATTTTGTTGATAGAAAAATCAAAATTTTCAAAATACAAAAAACACTAATGTGTCGCGACTCGCGACACACCAGTTTGGAAAGCTCTGATCTAGATACTGCCCATCACTGGACTTATATTAAATTCAGATTGAATGATTCAATTGCTAGAATTTAACAATTAGTTTCTTGTTATTAATGCTACTAGGCCTAAATAAGTGAAATCATGGCGACAAGAAGCAAAACGCACAATTCAACATTTGGTCACCCTGCAGAATTTCCACCTTCAATGACTCCTTCAAAGGCTGACGTATTTAGGCATTATTTATTGGTAAGAAAACGAGAAGAACTGATTTCGAAAGGTTCTTGAACAGCAAAAGAATGTTACAGAATTGTCACTAAAGATGTGGAAGCCATTTGGGAGAAGTTTTCCTTTCCACATATAGGATTTGAAGGAATAGCTATAAAAGTTGAACGATTGCTAGAATCTGCAGCAAAGCTAAATAAAGTACCATTAAAACAAAGAAACAACAGTTTTCAGCAGAAGGTGGAGACATTCGATGAAATGTTTGATATTTGCACTTGTACTTGTTACTATAAAAAAATCAGTTGAACGGATTGCAGATGTGATATTAGAGTTCCAATGATTGAGTGGGAGTCTTTGTGGGGCAGAAACAAAGAAAAAACCAACTAGGACCAATCGACAGAGTAACGACTTCCGCAAGAAAAAGGACTCACGATAGAGTTAAAGGATTAGAAAGAAGAGCCAAGATAAGCCTAGATATGAATGTCGCTTCAACCAGCAAACTGGACCCTTTACATATTATGGAAGATGAAAGCATGGAAATTGATGATGACAGCAACGATATTGAGTTTGTTCCGGATTTTGAGCTGAGAGAAAACCATCAGAACAGAATTATTTATGATAACTTAACAATAACAGCAGATAGATACCGTGTAAGTTACAGAGCTACTGCAGCTATAGTAAACGCAGCTTTGAAGGATATGGGAATATTAGACGAAACCAATATGTTGGATAGGAAAAAAGTGGAAAGAGAAAGAATACGTGTGGGTAAAAAGAACATAATCAAAGTGAAATCAGAGAACACACAGATTGAAGGCATCAGATTTGATGGTAGAAAAGATCAAACTAAGACAAAGAAGGGAATGGAGTACGAAGAACATTATGTAATAGTCAAAGAACCTGGTGATGTTTACATGGATCATATAGCTCCAGATAACGGAACTACTTGTATTGCAGATGAAATAATAACTTTTATAGTTGATTCTAATAGCAAAGAATCCCTCAAAGCTTTGCTATGCGATGGCACCCCAGTGAACACTGGCAGGATTGGCGGAGTGCTAAAATTGATTGAATTATATCTGGACAGGCTAGTGCAATGGCCGATTTGCCTTTTGCATGCAAACGAACTGCCCTTCAGGCACGTATTTGAAGCAATTGATGGAAAAACTTCGGGACCAAACACCTTCAAAGGTTCTCTTGGAAATAAACTCCGAGAGGATTTGACCAAAATGGATATAGTTGATTATACCCCTGTAGAGGGCAACATTAAAGAAGTTTCGGCCGATATTGTTAAAAGTTTCAGCAGTGACCAAAAATATATGTATGAAATGTGCATTAGCATACAATCTGGACGCATCTCACAAGCGTTAGCCACCAGATCCCCAGGTGCCCTCCATCATGCAAGATGGCTAACACGAGCAAACAGGATCCTGCCCTTATGTCTCTACACGGAATCCAGACAAAAACATCCAAGACGTAGTAAAAATTATAATGCTGGTTTACGCTCCAGGCTGGTTTTGGATAAAGTCTCATCCAAAGGCAAATGAGGGAGCATCTAATTTTTGGTATATCATGCACTTGCTTAAAGGCTTAGATAAAAAGCATCGGATGATTATGGAGCGTGTCCTTAGAAATAATGCCTATTTTGCCCACCCAGAGAATATCTTACTCTCAATGATAACAGACACAAGAAGAGAGGTCAGAGAGCTGGCTCTTCAGCACATCATTTGAGCAAGAACTAGGAACACCAATGCGAGAAATTTTGAGCTGCCAAAAACACTGAACTTTGAAGCAGACGATTATCCTAACATGATCGACTGGGACAACGAAACCATCACCCCTCCACCTATTTCACAGAATTTGACAAATGATCTTGTTAAAGTTCGAAATTAACCACTTCAGGTTATTCCTTTTCGCTGTCACAGCCAGGGAGTAGAACATGCTGTAAATGTGGTAACAGAAGCATCACAAGATAGAATTGGTTACAAAAACAGACATAAATTTATTTTGAATGTACTGGAGTCGAGAAAAAAGCTACTGTGTTCCAATGGTAAGGCCAGTGGTGTCAGTAATTTACGATTTTAAATTATATCATTATTTACTTTAATCTTTGTCATTTATCAGGGTTTTTTTATTCAAAGAATTGGTTTCAATTTCGTTTCAATTTAAAAAAAAGGGGGGGGGGGTGCATATGCAACGGGTAGGGGGGGCGCATAGCGGTGTAATTACAGCATGTTGTTTAGGGGCCCAAAGGAAACTCCGAGCAGTGTGTAGAATAAGAATGCAAAATGTCGACCCCCCCCCCCCCCCCCCCCCTAGTATACACCAAATGATTTCCATAGCCTATAATAGGATGATGATGATGATGATGCAAACCAATTACTCTATAAGTTTCGGAACACTGTATTAGTATTAACCCTTCCAGGAATGACTGTACTTTAAATTCCCACCAGAAATTATAATAATAAATTGTACTACAATGCTTCGTTTCTATAAACGTTTCTACGTGTTTATATAGGTGTCATTTAGTTGTCGGGAAACGAACCCAAAATGTGTATCATTTCAGTGACTAGTTACTAAAATATTTAGTTTTGAATAACAATAAAATGCCTTCTTTTTTTTTGTTTTAAGAAATGCATACCCCTCGTGATAAATATTCGTTGTAGTTCTTTTGGAAGAATGTATAGCAAAAGGTCTACTAGTCAACAAATAAATGCAGCAAGTAATATAATTTTCGGTAGATTTTACTGTTCACCTTTCCCGAACATCATTCTTCATCTCACTTTTATAACTTTATAACTTTTTTATATAGAACAAACATGTTCAGATTACTCATCCAAACAGTTCTAGCATATCGAAATATTGCTGTTTCAATATGAACTTGCAAGCATTGAAACCCATATAAAGTGGGGTTCTTAGCTTGATAGACATATATCGCTTAGGTAATCCTGCAACGTTAGGCGATACAGGAATCATAAATAGCACAATGGAAAACGCATTATGTTATGTTATGGTTAAGTGAAGCTTATTGCCGATTGATACATAATCAGACTTCATTATCTGTATTTGAAAATGTTGAAACGCGTTATCTCTGATTGATAATGCTAATTCATCATTGCATTAAATTAACAGCGCTAAATGCCAAGTGTGTTAAAGTTTTAATTGTATTTGTGCTGAACGTTCACTCTCTAGTTATTTACTTTCAAGAGGCTTTATTGTTGTTGTGGCGTATTTTTATTTATCTAATCTCTTGTCTGTATTATGTTTTGTATGCAAATCAGGAGCATGTGGAATTCACTCAAGGACTGTGGATGAGAAAGAGGAAATTGAAACAGAATCAAAACAAGCTGATATCGATATGAACGTTTCGCCTTCAGAATTTGAATCTCGGTGTTTATCGTCAGAAACAGAACCAGCGGAGTGTCAAAAGACTGTTTCCAATGAAGGATTTGGGCCCCTGATTTTGTTATCCGGTGATAATGAAAGAAATCTCAATGGTGATATTATTATACACCCTCAAACAATGAATTTCCAACTCATTAACAATACTATTTCACGACAAAGAAACTTAGAAACGTGTATATATACGCTTACAGGGTCACCATTGACAAAGACTGTGGGTTCACAGAATGCGTGACCAATTATTTTTGGGAAATAGCTCAAAATGTTAATTTTAGTGAGCGCTTGAATATGGTAGAGAAGCCAGGATAGAACTTGTGTTTACATTTTATTCACGAATTGAGGGAAGTATAATAAATGTATCATCTGAACATCTTCGTTTACAAGGTCCATATTACTTACATTATTGTTTTGAAAAAGTTCTTCAAAGAAACGGTGATGTAGATTTCGAGTGTTTTACTTTGTGTATAAAAATAATTTTGGACGTAATTGATCATGAATTACCCATATCTGATATCACATGGACTCAAATATATAAAGGTGGAGAAGGTAGGAAAGGAAGTGTGTTCGTCGCTTTGGCTTATAGTTTTTTGATTAAGGTAGGTAGGATAGGTAATTCAAGAAATATTAAGCCTACTCTATTAAATGAGAGAGCCATGAAAATAGTCCAAGATGTAGGGATTACTCTCGATGCTGACATAAGGCATCATGAATTGAGTCAACTTGAAGAAGTATTGAAAATACGTCTGTTAGTGTTGGGAGCCGAAAGAAAAAGAAATAGTAAATTATTCTGCGTGTATAAATCAAATGTTAGATAAGAATAGAGTCCTTTTAGCTCTGTTATTTTACGACACACTTTATTATCCCATCACTAATATAAGTAACATTTATAAAAAAAAAAAATCGACATCACAGATTATGCGAAGGCTGCCTTTATTTTGTTAAGAATATTGTTGAACATATGCCTAAATGTCGAATGTTATGTAGTCATTGCATGGATTTTCATTGCCAAAACGTTGTTAAGTTTGAGAATGGTGTGACATGTATTGCATGCCGCAGAGTTTTCAAAGGTAGCATATGTTTTTACTACCACAAAACCAATAGAACATACAATAGAATTAAAATTTGTAAATGTGGTGGTTTAGTTAGAGTTTTACCTAATGGCAACTTCGAACACCATTCATGTACTAACAGCAAATCAGATAATAACATGAAGACGACAAACTTCATTGATGAGGAGGATGTGAAGGAAGAAAGAAGGAAAAATTCGGAGAAGAAAAGATCATTTGATGACAAAATCCTTGAAGAGACCATATCCTCACCAGAATCAAAACTGAATGAAGGTTAAGCAGATTCTACAAGTGGCAAGAATTTGAACTCTGAACCAATTAACTAATAGTCAAAGGAAATATATGCTGAGAGAATTTAGTTTCTTATAGATTTTATGATCATCAGAATTTACCGATAATCTACTGAGGTACACGAGCAAAGAAATAGAAATTCAGTACTTAGGATTATAGCCAAAATAGAGGGCAAGTGAATTAATGTTTTATGTTTGAATTATATCGTAAACAGCATTTAGCATGAGAATCAGAACCAGTTAATAATCACACAAACTTGTGTACGAAGAATTTGAATCGCAGCTAAGTGACAGATGAATTTAGTAGCATGTGAGCAAAAAGGCAGATAGTTATGATAACGAGGGAAAAACAGCAAAATTTGAGGCACAGCTGTGTAAACAATGGTTGATAAGGAGAATGGTCGTAAGGAAAAAAGTTAACATTTTTGTATACAAGTACGTGTGACGTCATAGTTTGGAATTTAGGGACCACCAAAATAGTGTTTTTTTTGTGTATAAACGTAGCGACAGAGACGCCTTCAGATACTTTCGTGATTTTCACTTGAGAACAAAACCACTGTTCCATCGACACGACCAAGATGACGTCACATCGCAAGATTCACTCAAGCTTTCCTTCTGTCCTGAACGACACACTTGAACCCAGGGTCGCCGACTGCTGCCCCGGGCTCCGGGGAAGGATTGGTATATGGTTCCCCTGTTTACTCAGTATTTTAGCAAATTTATCATATGTCCAAGTCACTATTCAAAACATACAGTATGAATAAAAACAACTCGGAGGAAAATGACCATTTTTATTTTTCGAATCAATTATATTCATTCTATCACCATAGAATTTACAAATGCAGTACCAGTTCATGCAGGCAAGACAATTGTTTACTGCAAGATTCTCATAATTAGAATACTTTCTTTGCCTTCTCTCTAGCAAAGTGGTAAATGATTCTGATGAAATTTAAAGTACGGGCTAACTGGCTTTCAATTACAATGGTTCCCAGATCTGTCAGTCGGTCTTGGGCATTGGTGAACCGCAGATAATATTTTATCTTTCAGTTTGACTATGATTATCTCTATAAAATGTATGTTCATTAATTATATTTCCTCTGTTATTTAATCAATTGCTTTATTAATATTTTTAGATTTTATCCCCCTCTTTCCGGGCCCCGGAGATTTATCCCGGCTTCCCCGCCCTCTCGGTGGCCCTGCTTGAACATCGTTATGAGGGACTCCTGGGCACGACGCCTCGATCGCATCTCACCATGTAACAACGTGTAACAGGCCCCATTGGCTTGGTGTCAATCACCTAACTTTATATAAAAACTTTCATTACCTCGCGCTATTATAATATTGGGCATTATTGCACTGCATATTTATAACGGTTCAATACAACTTTCATTCAAACAACCGCAACCTTTATATGCATCACTTATATATTTATTTTGTTTAATAAAGGAAGAAAACTCGTTCTATTAATTTCCTAATTAACAACATTATTTGATCCGAAAAGATCATGGTGACCTGGCCTCCAGCAATCATAATCATTAACAACTTAACATCATTAATGTAATTATTAACCTAATTAACATTATTATAGTGCCAACGAAGCACTATGAATTGGTGAATACCAGGTCGTGACAAAAAGAACACCCAAAACATTCTCAAAAAAATTTTTTGCTAACATTTTTTTAAGTGACATTTTAACAACCAGTGCATTAACATTCCGTTTTTCTTCATACATTTCTTACATTTGAAAATTTTTGCCACATGGGTTTGCGTTATTCAACGGTCGAGTTTCATCCAGGAGGTAAACCCGCCACCTCGCATTTTATGCCGGCTAGCAGTGACCCACCCGCGCTTCCAAGTCCCTGCGTTATAAGGAAAGTGTCCTCTGTATTTTTTTCCATGTAGGTATTTTCCTTGGTTTTCCAAGCTGGAACGCGCCCCCGGGCGCTAAAGACAACATGTTCCTCTCCCAGCACTGCAGTAGTTCAACTCACTTTACACGGCGCATTGTTTCGTCAAAATCCTCCTCCAAATATATTCAACGGTCTTTCGGCCGCTGTACGGGAAATCATCTGGCAGGAACCCCCTTCACGATGAGCCCTAAGCACAACGTGTTCCGCCACTACTACGGGAAGGCTTTAAAGGCATTCTTCAAGCATGCAAGCACAAAGAGCGCCCCTGCAAACGCACGGCATCAACCTAGCGAAGGGTAACGGCCCCCTGCCTTCTCCACTCTCTGCTTGCTTGTATCATCTCGGGGGAACATCCTTTTTTTTTTTCCTGCTGGTTTCCATGAACGACGTTTTTCTTTCCCTTCGGCAGGAGCGCATTCATCGAGAACTGCCATGGGACGAGCTTTGGGCACCGCTTGCGAACTCATTACAGTTCGAGAATAAAAACCCACTCTAATAGACAGAGTTTATTTCCACGACAGTTTCGACGCCCACTGGCATCCTCCTCGGGTGGATACAGAAACACAAATGAAACAAAACAAGAGGGAAAAACAGTTCAGGGATCGACCGTTAAGAAATTCGCACCTAGGTTAGATTCCATTCTCTCGAGAATCTGTGTGTATAGAAAAAGTAGATAATTTTAATTTGTGCGAAGGTACTTATAAGTTAGACCCTTTAATGAGATTCTTGGTCAATAAATCCCTTACGGAGTCGTGGGAACGTGTTCGAACCTAAGTGTGTGTCTCTGGATTGGAATGTTTCCTTACTCGCTTTTAGTAAATGTAATAATGGAAGTAATTAATGTGGAAATAAATATATGCAGTAATTATGTCAAAACATTAGGATCTGTATGTATAGAACAAGAAGATATTTTTAATTTGTGGAAATGTAGTTATAAGCTGACCCTGTAATAAAATGCCCTTCTGGTTTCGGGAGAACGATATCTAACCTAGGTGCGAATTTCTCAATGGTCTCTGGATTATTTCCTAATCGCCTTTTTTCATTCGTTTTTTCGGTTTATAATTTCTGTATAATAAACAACAATGTAATAACCAATGTAATAATAAATTTATAATTTCTGTAATTAATAATTATGCAATATTAAATGTAATAAATTTAATTATAAATGTAATAATTATGTAAAAATATAGAATCTGTATGTTTAGAACAGGAAGATAGTTTTTAAAAAATTTGTGCGAATGTACTTAATGAAAATGCCCCTCCTGTCTCGAGAGAATGGAATCTAACCTAGGTGCGAATTTCTTAACGGTCGATCCCTGAACTGTTTTTCCCTCTTGTTTTGTTTCATTTGTGTTTCTGTATCCACCCGAGGAGGATGCCAGTGGGCGTCGAAACTGTCGTGGAAATAAACTCTGTCTATTAGAGTGGGTTTTTATTCTCATATTTTGACCTTCACGTAAAAAAGTGAAGTTTTTTGCATTCATTACAGTTCCCCTTGCCCCCACTCGTCGCCTCCTTTTTCTCCCCCACCCTCTCTGCGTTCCTATCGTACCACAACCCTCATCCCCTGTGGACCCTTTACCGAGTACCTTCCTCACGCTCCACAGACTCCCTCATTTTTCCCCATCTCAGCACCCTCCCTCATGGCACGTCTCTCCGAGCAATTGTCCGCAAGACCTTTACTCCTCAGACCACAACCATTTTTCGCCTGCCTCACGTGATCTTTTTTTTTTTTTATCGTTTACTGCGCTCTCTGGAGGAGGACTACTGTAGCGACAGAGATGCCTTCAGATACTTTGGCGATTTCCACTTGAAAACAAAATCACTGTTCCATCGACACAACCACGACCAAGATGACGTCAACACGAGATTAACTTAAACTTTCCCTCTCCCCTGAACGTCACACTTCAACTTCGTTATAAGGAATTCTCAAGCACAACGCCTCGATCGCATCTCGCCTCGTTCTCTAGTGACACAAGAGATCTCACCATGTAATAATGTGTAGTAGGCCCCATTGGCTTGGTGTCATTCACCCAACTTTATATAAAAATTTTCATTACCTCACGCGTTATTATAATATTGAAGTCCTTATTCCACTGCACATTTATAACAGTTCAATACAACTTTCATTCAAACAACGGCAACCTTTATTTGCCTTATTTGTATATCTTCTTTTGTTTAATAAAGGAAAAAAACTCCATCGAACATAATCATTAACATTAACAACTTAACCTCATTAACGTAATTATTAACCTAATTAACATTATAGTGCCAACAAGGCAACATACATACATATATATACAGGGTTAGTCAAAAGTAGCGCCCGATTTCTGTTTTTTTGGCAGTCAGATTCTTTCTGGGAAGTCATGAAAATTGCAAGTAAAACAGCTTGGTACAGTTCCGTAATAATTTTCCCCCGAATAAATGGTTAGATAAACATGTCATTCATTTATTTCTACCTTCTTGTACACTGTAATACAAATGGCAAACAAACCATCAGCTATCAGAAATCGGGCGCTACTTTTGACTCACCCTGTATATATAATATATATATAAAAGAACGACGCTTGTGTAGAAGAGCGTCCGCACAAGATGAGGAGAGAGAACGAGCAAATGAAATATGAGGTACCTCCCAGGAAACGAATCCGGGATCATCCAATTGCCGGTCTGATATGCTAACCACTGCACAAAAGGTTCCCGATCAGTCAGAACTCGTAATTCTCCTACATACGAGCGGAATCGAATGCTCTGAGGGGGCACCTTCTCATGCTGTACATATATACATTTTAACTGCAAACAACACAGTTGTTTTTTATTTTATTGGGTTCAGAATCCCAGCTGAGCCGTGAACGGCCAAGTTCTGAAGGGCCAGTTTAACCTACAGCCCAAGTTAAGCTAGACTAAAAACTTACGGAATTCGGAGGTCCTATTAGGTCCTACCTCAGGGTTGCTGACTCGATGTGGGCCTACCTTAGGCCTCAGTTGCATAAAATTAAGATAAAAAACAAAAGAGGCACTATTTATGGTATTCTTTCTAAACCTTGCAACAACAACCTGCACGATGCAACAATCTTGTATCTAAACAACCAAACCGAATTGCAAGAGAGCTCTCTATAAGACCACGCCCTGTAAGTGCCGCATTCAACAAACGAGTAGGAAGGACGCGCAGTGCCCCCAAAAAAATGATGCCACAAGAGCCCAAAAATGCTAGCTCTAAATTAAGTGAATTTTTCACTAACCATACAATTATGAGATGGATATATAATTATATATATACACCTTAACTTAATATATACAAGCAATGCTGCATCAATCAGCTTAGTCATCATATCGCCTTGGGACAACAATGGTTCTTCCCATTCTGGATTTTCTAACACTACCCCCACCGAAGAGGCATTGTTGTCATTACCTTCTGCAAATTTAGCCAAGCCTTCTCCATGAGGCTTTAACTCAAATGTTTCATCTTTCCTATCCGTGTTTTTGCTGATTTCTAAAGCATAGAGTTTTTGTATAGGTCTCTAATTTTCCTCCTGAAGTCTTTACCAGTGCAGACCTAACTAAATTGTCTTTGCCAACAAACAACTCTTCAATTATGCCAAGCTTCCAGCATTGTCTTGGTCTTTCATCCCCAATCATTACACTTCTCCCACCTTGATACAATTTGCATTAAAGCCCTTTACATTGCCTGATGGGTAATAATTGAGTTCTGGCAAGTATTCTATCTGCCACCTCTTCCATTACTGATCTTGTAGCTCTTCAAAGTACTTGAACCTTCTGGTTAACTCTTCTTGATTGCTCTGGATAGGCTGTAAGTCTTCTGGCAAACTGGGGCTTGATATTAATCGTTTACCACAAAGAAAATGATTTGGTGTCAATGGCTCTGCATCCTGCATATTGTTATAAACAAAGGTGATAGGCCTACTGTTCGCCATTGCTTCTACTTCACACAAAACAGTGCAGAATTCTTCTTTGTTCAAATGAGCATTAGCTAAAAATTTCTTTAATGGACATTTTACACTTCTCACTATCCTTTCCCAAAATCCTCCACACCATGGTGCTCTCTCAACAATAAACTCCCACTGTACCCCATGGTGTGCAAAGTAGGATTGGAATCCCTCTTTTAGCAAGGACCAAACTTCTTGGAGTTCCTTTGCAGCCCTTTTGAAGGTTTTTGCATTATCCGATATGATTTTATTTGGGAAACCCGTTGTAACAGCTTGGGGTTCGTGACCCCGCTAAGTTACTAGGTTTCTAAACAACAAACAAAGGCACTTACCGCTGCGTTGAATTAGATATTCTTTAGGGCCTACCATAGATTTCCTGCGTCCCACAAAGCAGTCTACCTAAATTCTCAAACTTTACTAATTTAGAAGCTATAGACATTACCCCTAACTATTATTATTTACTGACAACTTTCTACCCCATTTGTCACCTTAGAAACATCACCAAATTAAACTTAGCACCAACGATTTAGTCAGATATGAATAACCATGCTCTCGTCTAGCCAAAACCCCGACGAACAGCCGCGTTGCTCTGTTTATCCCCTCGTGTTGACATTCAGTTTTCTTTAAGTGATTTTTCCCTTTAGTGACTTGAATATATATATATATATATATATAATATATATATATATATATATATATATATATATATACGTCACCTCACTCCTCCCCTACAAGTTTAGTCTGTCAGGGGGGTGAGAGACCCTAGACGACCTACGGAGCGGGGTTGATGTAGTAGTAATAGGTGCAACCTGCATAGGCGGGCGAATTGAACCATTTTCCAGAGGATCGGTTCTCTCTTCTGGAAGACTCCGGTCATTCTGCAATTCACGTTCCCATATCTGGTCCTGATGGCGTTTAATAGAACGACTGTTATTTTATTTATTTGTTGGGTTCAAAATCCCAGCTGAGCCGTGAACGGCCAAATTCTAAAGGGCCAGTGCTACCTACAGCCCAAGTTAAGCTAAAATTAAAACTTACGGATTTGAGATCCTATTAGGTCCTACTTCAGGGTTGCTGACTCGATGCGGGCCTACCTTAGACCTTTGTTACATGAATTTAATATAAACAAAAGGGGTACTATTTATGGTCTTCTTTCTCAACCTTGCAACAACAACGCAACCTGGACTATTGCACGATGCAACAATCTTGTATCTAAACAACCAAACTGAATTGCAAGAGAGCTCTCTAACAGACCACACCCTGTACGTACGACATCCCACAAACGAGTAGAAAGAACGCGCAGCGCCCCAAAATGATGCCAACAGTGTGACCAAACAATGATGCCACAAGAGCTCAAAAATGCTAGCTCTAAATTAAGTTAATTTTTCACTAACCTTACAATTATGAGATGGATATATATACACCTTAACTTAATATATACAAGCAATGCTGCATCAATCAGCTTAGTCATCATATCGCCTTGGGACAACAATGGTTCTTCCTCTTCTAGATTTTCTAACACTCCCCACCGAAGAGGCATTGTTGTCATTACCTTCTGCAAGGTTAGCCAAGCCTTCTCCATGAGGCTGTAACTCAAATGTTTCATCTTGACTATCTGTGTTTTTGCTGATTTCTAAAGCATAGAGTTTTTGTATAGGTCTCTTTAACTTTCCTCCTGAAGTCTTTACCAGTGCAGACCTAACTAAATTGTCTTTGCCAACAAACAACTCTTCAATTATGCCAAGCTTCCAGCATTGCCTTGGTCTTTCATCCCCAATCATTACCACTTCTCCCACCTTGATACAATTTGCATTGGAGCCCTTTACCTTGCCTGATGGGTAATAATTGAGTTCTGGCAAGTATTCCATCTGCCACCTCTTCCATAACTGATCTTGTAGCTCTTCAAGGTACCTGAACCGTCTGGTTAACTCTCCTTGAGTGCTCTGGATAGGCTGCAAGTCTTCTGGCACACTGGGGCTTGATGTTAATCGTTTACCACAAAGAAAATGATTTGGTGTCAATGGCTCTGCATCCTGCATACTGTTGTAAACAAAAGTGATAGGCCTACTGTTCACCATTGCTTCTACTTCACATAAAACAGTGCAGAATTCTTCTTTGCTCAAATGAGCATTAGCTAAAAGTTTCTTTAATGGACACTTTACACTTCTCACTAGCCTTTCCCAAAATCCTCCCCACCATGGTGCTCTCTCAACAATAAACTCCCACTGTACCCCTTGGTGTGAAAAGTAGGATTGGAATCCTTCCTCTTTTAGCAAGGACCAAACTTCTTGGAGTTCCTTTGCAGCCTTTTTGAAGGTTTTTGCATTATACGATATGATTTTATTTGGGAAACCCCTTCTGTTCACAAACCTTTTAAAGGCCAAAAGAAATACATCACTACTTAAATTGCTTACCAACTCCAAATGGATTGCTCTGGTGGTAGCACATGTGAAAAGACATATATAACCTTTGTTAGACTCCCTTGCTCATACACATACTAGACTGGACTGCAAGTCTACTCCCACTACATCAAATGGGAAGTATAGACACACCGTTCTCTTGGAAGTGGAGCCACCTTTTCATAATAAGGCTTTGCACTCCAACGCTTGCAAACCACACATTTATGCAAGACCTTTTTTACTACTTGTCTAATTTTGGGAATCCAAAACTGTTGTCTGATCTCTATTATCACTTCTCTAACTCCAGCATGTAACAGCTTATGATGAGTATCCAGGATCAAAAGGTCCACAAAGTGCCCCCCAGAAGGTAGCAAAATTGGATGTCTTTTCTCCTCTGGAAGCCCAGAAAACTATAGTCTACCTCCTACTCTCAATAAATCCTGATCCAAAAACACATCCAAACCCTTGAGCGCAGAATGTGTTGGTAGAACCTGTAATGGATGGCTGGTGAGCAATTCTCTCTCTTCACCAAATTTTTCCTTCTGCATATATACCACCCAGTATTTCCTGGCTTGCTGAATCTCATTACTGTTCAGAATTCCTTCCCTTCTTGTTTCTCCCTTAATGTTGTTGGTAAATCTATATACCCATGCTGTCACTCTTAACTATCTTTTCAGACTGCTAATGTCCTCAAGCCTCAATATGGGGTCCTGCTGCATAACTTGACAACTGTTCACAGCGCATTTTCTCACCTCACTCACCCATGCTTCTTCAGCCTGGCATTCTCCTACAATAGGCTGATTAGAAGGCCAGTTTTCACTTCCAAGTTTTAGCCACTCCTGCACATTCCACCACAAACTTGACTGTGCAAGATCTTTCACTGAAATTCCTCGTGTTGGTAAATCAGCGGGGTTTTGGGTGCCTGGACAATGCTTCCATTGCTTGGGATCTGTGTGCGCTTGAATTTCCTCCACCCTATTGGCAACAAATGGTTTCCATTTCCTTGCCTGGCTTCATAACCAGTGCAAACTATAGTGGAGTCTGTCCAATAATAGCTTGGAATTTCAGAGAGGGCCAAAGACTTTTGCACTATAACTGCAAGCCGACTAGCAATAACTGCACCCATCAATTCCAACCTTGGAACAGAAAGCCTTTTCAAAGGTGCTACTCTGCTCTTTGCAGCAACCAACCTGCAACTTACTTCCTCTTGCAATGCGCCTCTTATATAAATACAAGTTGCATAGGCTTCCTCACTTGCATCACAAAAGATGTGCAGCTCCAAATTGTCTGGACTATTGTTCAACTCTCCAAAGTACCATCTTGGGATTTCAATGTCTCCAAGATGTGCCAATTCTTTGAACCAATATTTCCACCTTACCACCATATGATCAGGTAACTCTTGGTCCCAACCAAGTCCAATTTCCCAGAGGCTCTGAAACCAAATTTTTGACTTTATCACAAATGGAGCCAGGAATCCAAGAGGATCAAAGACCTTTGAAGCCAAACTAAGAGCTTTTGTCAACCTTCTCTCATTCTCAGCCAGCTCTACTAAAGATTTCCCATTGAAGGTAAACAAATCATCATCTTGCTGCCAAACAATGCCTAGCACCTTTGCGTCTATTGCCCACAACTCCTTAATACCAGAATCCTCAATACTTTCTGCTGCATCAGGTACTACACAGGAATGACTCATAAACTCTTGTAATTGCGAATGATTGGTCTGCCATTTTCTAAGCTCCATGCCAGCCTCCCTCATTATAGCTCTAGCCTCCATGAATATCTGTTTAGCCATTTCTGTATTATCCACGGAACACAGCAAATCATCAACATAAAATTTTTTCCTTATGTGTTCAATAGTGTTAGGATAGACTTCAGAATATTTCTTAAAATGGTACTGCATAGTAGCTGCCAACAGAAATGGACTAGAGCTGAGGCCAAACAACACTGACTTCATTCTATATGCTTGAACCTTAGGTTCATTTTCCAACAAGTCTTTCGTATCCACCCACATATACCTTACTGCATCTCTGTCCTCTGGTTTTAACTTTATCCGCAAAAAGGCTTGCTTCACATCTGCAGTCAATGCTACTCTACCAAACCTGAATCTCAGTAACAAGGAAAATAAATCTGCATTTAAATTTGGCCCAGCATCCAAACAGTCATTCAAGGACACACCACCTTTGGGTTTGGCTGAGCCATCAAAAACTACCCTCAGTTTGGTGGTAGTTTTGTCTCGCCGTACCACTGCATGGTGTGGCAGATAATGTGCCTCCTGGCTCACCAGCTCACCTTGCACCCTTTCAGCATAGCCCTCCCTTACATAACTTAGGATGGCCTCATTGTATTCAATTAACAACTCCTCATTTTTTTTTAGCCTGTACAATGAAGTCTCCAACCTCCGATTAGCTAGCTGAAGGTTTGAACCGGGTTTGCAAGAATCCTTCCATGGTAGGCCAACTTCATAGCAACCATCTCTAAACCCAATCACTTTTTCAAATTGCTCTAAAACATCATTGTTCACTGTACTTGCCTGTTTGTCCTTTATGCCAATAGATTCAAGTTCCCAAAACGCTTTCAAATGCCTTTCCAGACCATGGCTGTTCTCCTCAATCTTAACAAAAAGAGCCTTAACTTCCATTTCATTGCAATAACTACCATGTAGCATCCAGCCTAGCTTACTTTCAATAGCTACCGGGCCTCGAGATGTGCGGACAATATTACCAGTGATGAAGTCCCAATAATAGTCAGCTCCAATCAAAAGACTAATATCTTCTGTTCTTTCAAACTTATTATTGCCCAAATTAATTCCTTTAACTTGCAATTCTTGGACACATGCCATATCTAAACAAATAGTGACTGGAGCACAAAGTTCCTCAATCTCTACAGCTTGGACCTTGATAGTGGGACTTTGCGGTAACAACCCTTTAACCAGAACTTCTACATTCTTAAATTTGGTTCGGTTTTGAACGGAACCCCCAAACCCAGAAATTCTTAAATTTTCCCTCTTAAGTTCTTTAAACTTCAATTTTCTGGAAATTCTGGTCTTAATAAAACTACACTGGCTACCACTATCAAACAACACTCTTACAGTAGCTTCTCCCTCATTCCCAATTAATAAGGCTGCAGTTGTTTGCAATAATCCCCCTTTACTTTTACTCCCTTACATAGCAGTGGCATGTGCCACTGATGTCTTTACTTCTGGGGTAGGCCTACTAGGAGTGTTTTCACACAATAATGGCTGATGCCTACCATGACATTTTTTGCACAAAATTTTAAACTTACAAAACCTTGCTCTATGACCTTTCAAAAAACATTTAAAACATGCTGTGGACTTAGTTACCCTGTCCTTTCTCTCCTCAAGGGGTAAAGCCTCAGCCACCTCACATTTATATGACTTGTGGTTGCCTTCGCAAAATATGTATTCCTTGATTCCCTTTAATTTATTCTCAGAGGATGCATGTAGAGCTGACACTGTACCTGGGCTATTCCCTTTTGTGGAAACTTTGGTGCTGTGCCTGCCTTTGTCCCCTTGTTTACCATCCCACTGTGCAAACTCAACTCCCTCTCGTCTTGCTAATTCTGTGCCTAAAAGACTTAACATCTGCTGAAGGGGGATGTACACATGTTCTGCAGAGTGTCCCCTACTTAATTCAAGCAAAATTGAGCTAGGCAATTTAGACTCCAGTGTAGGAACCAACATTATACCATACCTTTCCATTCCTACACCCAAGTTGTCCAGGGACCTAGTTCTAATTTCAAATTCATCATATAACTGCCGTAACTCCTTGACACTATTAGGATTATTAACAGGAGGTATAGCTAAAAGTGCACGGAGGTGGCTTTTAATTAAGATATCTGGCTTACCAAACCGTTTCTTTAATATATCCCAAGCCACATTATAATTAGCCTCTGTTAATGCTAATCCTGCTATTGTCTTTGCTGCTCCCCTTCCAAGAGGGACCGCAAATAATTAAACTTCTCCACGGCACTTAACACTTGACTAGAATGAACTGCTGATTGAAAACTGTCTGCCCATCCTTGCCATTCCTGAATACTCCCAGAAAATGTTTTGAGTACAAGCCTCGGTAATTGAACTACAGATCTGTTAACCTTAACTTCACAAACATCATTTGTTGAGTGTTGTGTTTCATTATTAGACCTGGTCTCTAACTGTACTGAGCTGCTAAACTCTTTTGCTCGGTGGCCTACTTTAATTATATCATCAATAATCTCTTCAAAGTAAATTATGTTATTTTCTATTTCATCCTCTTCTATAAGAGCCTCAATTTTAACATTTACCTCACTTAGAGCAACCTTTTTAGTTTCTAATATGGAAAGCTGCGCAGTCACTAAGCGTAAATCCTCTTGCTCTATGGCAGAATCTATAGTGGCAATGACCTTTGTAATTAGACCTTTGTAGGCGCTTCTCCTTTTTATAAATTTGTTCAATTCAGATGCACTCATCTTCAATGCAAACAACAATTGGGCTCAATACCAAATGAGCTGAATTGGCAGAAATACTTAACCAAACTGATCAAACGCAAATTTTACTTTCAAATAAACTGAATTGCTGGGTGGGGTACTAACCAAACACCAGTATGGAATACCAAATTTTCCACCCCAGGACCTTAATTCAATAATAACACAAATTAACCAAACCGGTAAAATGTAGGCCAAAAACAACGACAGACGACTGGC
Organism: Bathynomus jamesi; assembly: GCA_023014485.1. NCBI lineage: Eukaryota > Metazoa > Arthropoda > Malacostraca > Isopoda > Cirolanidae > Bathynomus > Bathynomus jamesi. Next base: position 58,607 of record JAJOZX010005701.1, on the reverse strand, counting down.
CAAGTTTCGCAATTGGGCAACCAAACTTTCTCTACCCTGGGACCTTAATTCAATAATAACCCAAAATTAACCAAACCGGTAAAATGTAGGCCAAAACGATGACAGACGACTGGTCAAGTTTAGCAATTGGGCAACCAAACTTTCTACCCTGGGACCTTAATTCAATAATAACCCAAAATTAACCAAACCGGTAAAATGTAGGCCAAAAACGATGACAGACGACTGGCCAAGTTTAGCAATTGGGCGACCAAACTTTCTACCGTGGGACCTTAATTCAATAATAACCGAAAATTAACCAAACCGGTAAAATGTAGGCCAAAAACAACGACAGACGACTGGCCAAGTTTCGCAATTGGGCGACCAAACTTTCTACCCTGGGACCTTAATTCAATAATACTCAACCCGTCTAGGCCTAACTTGGGCTACAATTTGCACAATCAGAACTTTGCCGAAAAATAGTCACGGACTCAGTTTTGGGGTAGAATCCGGTTCTGAAGGACCATGTTATTTTATTTATTTGTTGGGTTCAAAATCCCAGCTGAGCCGTGAACGGCCAAATTCTAAAGGGCCAGTGCTACCTACAGCCCAAGTTAAGCTAAAATTAAAACTTACGGATTTGAGATCCTATTAGGTCCTACCTCAGGGTTGCTGACTCGATGCGGGCCTACCTTAGACCTTTGTTACATGAATTTAATATAAACAAAAGGGGTACTATTTATGGTCTTCTTTCTCAACCTTGCAACAACAACGCAACCTGGACTATTGCACAATGCAACAATCTTGTATCTAAACAACCAAACTGAATTGCAAGAGAGCTCTCTAACAGACCACACCCTGTACGTACGACATCCCACAAACGAGTAGAAAGAACGCGCAGCGCCCCAAAATGATGCCAACAGTGTGACCAAACAATGATGCCACAAGAGCTCAAAAATGCTAGCTCTAAATTAAGTTAATTTTTCACTAACCTTACAATTATGAGATGGATATATATATACACCTTAACTTAATATATACAATCAATGCTGCATCAATCAGCTTAGTCATCATATCGCCTTGGGACAACAATGGTTCTTCCTCTTCTAGATTTTCTAACAACGACCATCTAGTTTGCACTTGAAGGAAACAAGGCCCGTTCTCTCCTGCACAGTTGCAGGAACCCATTTTGGTCCAGCCCCATAGTTGCGAATCATAACTGGATCATTAGGTTGCGCTTCTATAACTCTCCATTTTTTAGTGTCGTGGTACAACTTCTGTTTTTCCTGATGGCGTAAAACTCGTCGTTGCAACGTTTCGTTTGGACGTAACAAATCGAAAACTGAACGAATTCCCCGGCCAATCATAAGTTTAAAAGGAAAGACCCCCGTCGTTGTGTGAGGTGTTAGTCGATATTTAAACAAAAATTTATCCACCACCACTTGCATTTCCTCCCCACGAGAATGACGCAAGGCCGACTTGAAAGTACGGACCATGTTTTCCGCGAGACCGTTAGTAGACGGGTGAAAAACACTAGACCAGACATGTCTAATGCCATTTAGGTGGACAAAAGAACGAAATTTCTCACTGGTAAAACAAGTACCATTGTCGGAAACCAGGACTACGGGTAAACCCCATCGAGCGAAACACGAACGGAGTAAGCGAATGGTAACACCCGAAGTCGTGAAAGTGGTTGTAAAAATTTCCACCCACTTAGAGTAGGCGTCCACAATGACTAGGAAATAGATATTATTTATAGGACCTGCATAGTCAACATGGATCCTATGCCAAGGTATAGTAGGCCATTCCCACGGATGAAGTGGACTTTTCCTTGGGAGATCTCTGTTCTCTAGGCAGTTTTGACAGGAACGAACCAATGATTCGAGTTCTCCATCTAAACCGGGCCACCAGACATAAGCTCTCGCCAGCTCTCTCATTTTTGTTGCACCCATGTGTTCAGCGTGAAGTTCCTTCACTAAATTCGACCTGCCTTCATTCGGAATTATCACTCTGTGGTCCCATAAGGGACAGCCATTTTGGATCGAGAGTCCAGACTGACGTTGATAAAAAGGCTGTAATTTACTCTCAACCTTAGTAGGCCAACCAACTGAGCAGTAATGGATAACCCTAGACAGAATAGGGTCTGATTTTGTCCACTGCTCTATTTGTACCGCAGATACTGGAGTGGATTCCAAAAACTCCACCAAGTGAACCCATTCTGTAGGTATAGGTACACATTCATTTGGATTTTCTAAAGGCAACCTACTTAGCGCATCAGCCGTACCTAGAAGTTTGCCTGACCGATGTACTAACTCAAATTTATAGGCTTGTAGAATCGGTGCCCATCGTTGAATCCTACCTGAGGCCATAACTAGAATATTTTTGTTGGGTGAAAATAAACCTAAAAGAGGCTTATGGTCAGTAATTAGTTTAAATTCATGTGGTGAGATAACACTGCCCCAATTCTATAAGAACTGCTATCTGCTGAAACTATGAGAGGAAGTTTAGGATCATAATGTACTAGGAGAGTGGACTTTAGTAGTACGTCCTTGGAAGCCTCAAATGCTTACTTTTGGGTTTTCTCCCATCCCCAGATTGTAATAGCTTATTTAGGGGTTCAAGGAAAGTCGATGCATTAGGCAAAAATTTCCTATAAAAGTTTAGGAGACCTAAATAAGCTTGTAACTGTGTGATGTTTTGTGGAGGTGGTGCATTTTTTATTGCTTCTAGTTTATCCACCGTGGATGAATGCCTGAGGCATCTATGCGGAACCCTAAATTTGAAACCTCGTTAGTGACTCACGAACACTTTTCTTTCTTTAGCTTAAGTCCGGCATCCCGGAGTCTTTTTAGAACTGTGGTCAATCTAGTTAGGTGTTCTTTTTTTAGACGAACCTGAAATGAGGACATCATCTAGAAAACAAAGTACCCCCGGAATGTGACCTAGAACTTGGTCCATTGTCCTCTGAAAAATATCCGGAGCCGATGCTATTCCATAGCATAGCCTATTGTACTTATATAGGCCTTTAGAATTCTTTAGAATTTTCATCTAAACTTAGTTGAGTATAGGCTTGGGACATATCTAGTTTTGTGAAATATTTACCCCGAGCAAGAGAGCTAAATAATTCATCAGGCTTGGGTATAGGGTAGCAATCTAGAAGGACTGCTCTATTTGCTGTTAAATGGTAATCCCCACATAACCGCACCGACTTGCCAGGTTTTAGTACAGGAACTACTCGGGCAGCCCACTTAGCGTGTGTGGCTGGTTCGATAATTTTATCTTTGAGCAGCCTGTCAATTTCTAAATCTACCTTCTCCCGCAGTGCATGCGCAATTGAACGAGCCTTACAAAATTTCGGAGTTACATTAGGATCTACTTCTATACAGACCTGATGGCCTTTTAGGTTGCCTACAGAAGAAAACTCCCTTAACAATGAGTCTATGTCAGATGGATATGAGAGTGTATGCACATCTGCCTGACCCTATGGCAAAATTTTGTCAATAGGCATTTTCAAAGCATCAATCCAATCACGGCCTAGTAGAGTAGGCCCTTGCTCATCCACCACTAAAGGAGTTAAGGGATGAGACAAAGTTTTCTCGTTGATTGTAACTGTGATGGATGCTTCTCCACAAATAGGTATTTGTTTGTCCCCATATATTTTTAGTATCGTTTTAGATGCATGTAGTTTAGGTGCATTTTTGAAAGTTTTGTCAAAAACTGTTTTGGACATGACAGTTCGGGCAGCACCTGTATCTAGTTCTAGAGGAACTGTAATTCCATTTAGGCCTACCTCTACAATATATGGGCCTGTATTATTCCCACTTTGCTGCTCATAAAATAGGTACTCCACTCCAATGTTCGACGTATTTCCTTTTGAGGAATTTTCACCCCTTGTTTTCTTTGAAAAATAAACTTTAGCTATGTGGCCTATTTTACTACAGTTTCGGCAAACTGCTTCTTTAAAAGGGCAGTTCTTCTTCCAGTGGTGTTTTCCACACCCAGTACATGGCTTGGAAGGCTTTTCCTCCTGTTTAGCGTTTGAATTAGGTTTAGTCGTATTTGCCGCATACCTTTTATTTGTCTGTCTAGTAGGCTCAATAATTGCCTGATGAATAAAAACTAAGCAAATGCTTAAAGCAAAAGGTTGTAAGCAAAAGCAAAAGCTAGGTAGCAATTGCTTCAAGAAAAAGCAATTATTACATACGTTTATGAATAAAAATGTTTAGCTTTTGTTAGCGTTTACTAGATGGATATAAAGCATTTGTTTACAGACTCAGACAGGTTTAAACATGCCATAACTTGAAAATCCCTGCAAAACAGAGCTCACTGTGCTTCAGTTTGGCTCCATTTGTTCACTGAGCAAGTTCAATATGAGTCTTAGTAGTGATGAATCTAGTGTTGAGTGTGAAGAATTGGAAGATCGTCAAATGAAATTTGTTTTAATGCTGAAAAAGAACAAGATTTTGTTCAGTAAGTCACAACTTTCTTCGGCAAAAAAGGAAAAAGATATTGTTATACAAAAAATTATAATGTTGTATGGTATGAAGAGCTCTTTGGTGGAAGTGTTAATGCAAAGCAAATGTTAAAAAAATTAGTAATATGAAGACTGAGGTGAAGAAAAAGTTTGATGTAAATGCTACTGGCAACCAAAAAATGGTGTACAAACCTTGGGAGAAATGCTTTTTGGATATACTAAACTCTCAATCAAATCCGGTGTTCAACAAAATACCTGGTATTTTTTCATTTTTCTTGTCTTCATGGTCAATTAATTTGTAATTAATTTTAAATTGAATAATTAATTTTTTTAATTTCATAATTTTAAAAAATATAAATTTTTAATTAATGTTACACATTTTAATATTTTAATTAATTTTAAAAATTAGTAGATTTGATTTAGATTGCAATGACTTTTTTTCATTGCAGCAGCTGTATCTGTAGGTATTTCCAGGGCCGGATTTACTTGCTTGTGGGCCCTAGGCCAAACCTTATCAGTGCCCCCCCCAAAAAAATATTATATATATATATATATCGTAATATTGTAATGTAAAAAAAAAAAATAATTACAACATAATGTAACACATCAATAATTTTATTCAAATTAGTTTTATATCATGTACAACTTATTCTTACACAAAGGAATAATGGAAAAAAATACAGTCAAATTGAAGCATAATAAATTTTGCAATAAGAATTACAACATAATGTAATACATTACACATTAATAATTTTTAATCAAATTAGTTCCATATCAAGTACATCAAAGTAAATCAAGTTCAATATCATGTACATCTTACACATAGGAATAATGGAAAAATACAATGAAACTGAAGCATAATAAATTTTGCAAGCACAACTATGTGAAGTTCAAAATGACTTTTTCCTGCTTTTTTCTATGGCAAATTTGTCAATGATACTGTTTGTGTCAAGGGATTGTAGGAGGTCCCCAGTGGGCCCCCAGTTACTGGTGGGCCCTAGGCCAATGGCCTATGTTGCCTATTGGAAAATCCGGCCCTGGGTATTTCAAAGCCCAAAGAAAGTTCGCAGTCGTTCCAAGAAGACTGTAATCATCCAGAAGAAACATTTGACAGTCCCAGCAACAAGAGGAACGTTTATGACAGTTCTGTCTCATCAGGAAAATTTTCTAGTGAATCTATGAAGAGGAAAGTCGCTTCAACTTCGTTGCCAGAAACAGAAGAAACAAAGGAATTAACTACTGCCCAGCTGCAACGACTGGTACTACTTGAACAACTAAAACTCATACGGATGCAGCAAGAGGAGATCCTTGTGCGCAAGAACAAGGTGGAAATAGACATGGAAACCAACAGATCATACTTAAATCTGTAAGTTTATTGACATGAAGTACATAACTTTTTTTTGTGAAAACAACATGTGTAAGATACAAATAAAATTAATCTTCTTTAAATAAGTTTGTAATTTCTAGCCTTTTTTGTTGCCTAAGCGCTTAAGTAGGCCAGCATTTGACGAAACCACAGAATTGTCCATGAATGTCATTGGGGCCTGTTTCCTCTTGGTACTGAAAATCCTCATCCTTTAAATGTTTAGCTATATTGTGTAGAACTACACAACAAACAATTACATTAAGAATTTTAGAAAGGTCTAGCCTCACTTTATACTGCAGAATAGGAAATCTAGCCTTAAGTTGCCCAAAGCACCTTTCAATAATCACACGCTCTCTGCAAAAAATTTCATTATAACGCCTTTGTTCATGCGGTTCTGCATTTCTCCATGGAGCCATTAACCAAATTCTTAAATGATAACCAACATCTCCCAACAGCAAACAGTTACTAGTGCATCTGTTCATCTCATTATAGATGCGAGAGTTCTTCAAAATTCTACTATCGTGTACGCTTCCTGGCCACTGCACATCAATGCTAGTGAACATTTCATCAGCATCACACGTTGCTTGGACATTAATGTTTGGAAACCCTTTTCTGTTTACATACTCGTCACCATGTTCTTTCATTTTCGGAATACGCACATATTGAAAAATTTATTGAAAAATTTACTGAAAAATTTATTAAAAAATTTATTATTTTTTGAGAGAGATTATTTTTATTTAGGTGTAATATTAAGGTTAAGTTTACTTTAAATAGAGACAGTAATTATAGAAATAATAATGGCCCATTTAGACTGTCAACATAGCTACAGACTTTTTCACTGTAGGCTGCAGTGGTTTTCAGGTTAAAATTTGGTCAGCAGCCAGATTACTAACTATGGTGAAGCTAAATTCATTAAAATTAATTTAGACTTACCAAAAATGAAGTTGCCAGTTGAACGTTACCCTTTCTGTTTCTAACTAATCCATAAGTTTCATTTAGTTTCCAGTTTGAATTTTATTTGTTAAGTTTTAAGTTATATTAACACACTGCTAGGTTATTTATTTGTAGGGGCTATTTCCCAGACCTAGGTTTTGCAGGTTAAGTTAGGCTAGGGCTATTGCCCTTAAGTTTTTGTTTTTAAAGGTTTAAGGTTTAAGGTTTTGAAGGTTTTACTAAGTTAAGTTAGGGCTATATTGCCTTTAGTTTTAATAGGGGCTATAACAGCCATTTAATTATTGAGTTAGGGCAGTTGTAGCCCGGTTCGAGTTTTTCTAGGTACCTAGTTTTTCTCTTACCTTAGTTATTTTCTTTAATTAACTTACTTACACCTAGTTCTGATAGGCCTCTATTTAGTTAAACAGGGTTTTTGTTTAATTGCAGTGGTTATTAATGATAAGGTTTAAAGGTTGTGAGGTTTAAAGGTTGACTAAGTTGCCCGGTTAGTTGGGTAACCACAGAATTTTATTTTGAAAAAAAGCCCGCTTCATGCAGTCAAAATTTTCAAGAATGGACAAAGCTCCGTTTTTCTTTGTCCAGAAACTTTTTTCTTTCTTCTTTTTGTTAATTAGGGAAACCCAACTTCACTAGTTGGTTAGAAACGAGGGTTGTTTTATTTTATTTGGAAATATATGCGGTTATTTCTAACCACTTTTTTAACATTCCCCCCAAGGGGAAAAATTTACCCAGAATTATATTCTTGGGAAATTTTATTTATTTATTTTTTTTGATGAATGAAAATGACATGCTCTACAGAAAAGTTCCTTTTAGGTGAAATATGAAAATGAAAGCGTCTTTTCTGTAGAACGTTAGTCCTAAGTTATAGCTATTTACAATTATTTACAATTTTCAATTTGTGGTCTTCACAAAGATCCACTCTGTATTTTCCTTTGCAGTTCTTCCCGAAATCTAACTGCAGCTTGTCTTTGTGGTCGGGGTTGAGTAGCGGCAGTAGTAGTGTCAGGAGAATCTACAGTTCCTGATTCTGTGGAAGAATTTTCCAGTTCTTCCAGGTCAATATTCGGTTTATCAGTTATTTCCAGTGGGTATAACCGATATATGTGTCTTCTGGAGAGATGACCATTGGGTGTTTTTACAGTTACATGCCTGATTATGCCATCTTCATCTGGGTGTAATGTTTCAATTACAGCAATCTTCCAGAAGTATTTGGGATTCATAGAATTTTCATCTAAGAGACATAGTTCTCCTACTTTAGGTTCTTTACTTACTGGTTGTTTGTGTTGTTGGTATTCTTTTTCCCTCAAACTACTCAAATATTCGTATCGCCATCTTTTTTGATTTCTTGAGATTGTTTAACTCCCTTATGAAAGTAATCCAGTATTTTCTTTCTTTCTTTGTCCTCTGTTGCTGTCATATAATCAGCATCCACCTGATCACCTTCATTAACAGCTTCTTGGGTATCATTAGTGGTTAAAAAGTTGAATTTGGTATTGTCATACCCAAAAAGCAACTTGAAAGGAGTTAGTAGATCAGAGGAGGGATCTTCATTTGAATTAACATAAGTGAGTGGTCTTGAATTAATTGTATTCATTATTTCAAGAACAATTGTTTTTAGTTCAGTTAAAGGGATTTTTCTTCCTTTTAGGGAGGTATAGAGGGCTCTTTTGACTAAACCCACCATTCTTTCAGCTATTCCTAAGGTTCTGGGTGAATAGGCTGCTGTAAATTTCCACTGGATACCATGATCAGAGAGGTACTGAGACACAAGAACATTTTGGAACCAATGTTTAAGGTAATCTTCAGATCTTTTGAAGGTGGATTGATTGTCTGAAATCAAAACCTTTGGAAGGGAGTAGTTTAAGGACAAATGGTAAGTTCTCTTAAAAAGGTTTTAGCAGAAAGGTCAGTGCAGATGTGAAGGCTGGTGAATCTGGTGGCGCAGCAAGTGAACAATAATAAGTAGACTTTCATGAATTGGTTATTCTCATCCTGGACAGAAATTGGACCAGCATAGTCAAGGGCAGTTTTTTCAAAGGGTTTTTCATAGCTTAAACGTTCCGTTACTAATGGTCCAGTAGTAGGCACTTCATAAGCCATGGCAAAGTATTTTTGGCAAAACAGACATTGTTTCAGAACCTTTTTAACTACTTGCCTTATTTTGGGGATCCAGAATTCCTGTCTGAGGAAATTGCATGTGGTAGCTAAAGTTGCATGACTGGCTTTTGCATGACATTCAGTTACGATTAACGTTGTTAAATGAGAATTTTCAGGCAGTAGTACAGGATACCTAGCAGAATAGTTAAGGTTGGTTGCATATTTATATCTCCCCATTGTTCTGACTAACCCTTCTTTGTCAATGAAGTGTTTTAGATTCTTTTGCAGCTTTGTTAGGTCCTCAACTTTTTCTCCTTTATTTAGTTTGTTGATTATTTCTTTTTCTTTTGAGAAATGTTGTTGCTGGACTAATTTTAGCCAGTAATTTGTGGCCTTAGTTTTGTAAGCTGTATGATTTTCCTCCAAAACAGCAATTTGTTCTTCCATTGTTAGGTTACATTTGGGGTTATATTTGTGAGTGCGGAAGTACTTTAAGTTTTCTATGAACCGTAGAACATAGGTAGTGATTCTGACCAGTTTTTTCCTGTTAGAGAATTTTTCCATGTTTAACAAGGGAGTTTTTTCATTTATTTCTTTACAAGTTGTTTGACACACATTTCTTGTTGTCTGTAAGGTTTCTTGGTGGGGGTTAAAAATTAAGTTGGTTGGCCATTCAATTTCATTTCTCAAAAATGTGGGACCATGTTGGTAAAAGGGAAGAAGTTTTTGAAATTTCTTGAAAGATATTGGTCTGGTGAGTAGGTCTGCTGGGTTGTCTTCTCCTGCTACATGTCTGAATTCCAGGTGATGGTTTAAGTTTCTTGTTGCTTCCTGAATGTCTTTCACTCTGTTTTTTACAAAGATGGATTTCATTTTTAGAGATTTTTGAGCAATCTAATTTAAAGCCACCTGTGAGTCTGTCCAAATTATTGTTTTGAAGAACTTTTGGTTTTCTGAGTTTTCTTCTAGGTAGGTTTCTTTAAGGTATTCTAGTACTTTGGTTCCTAGGCAGATTGCCATTAATTCCAAGTTACAAATGGTCCAATTTTTTGATTTGGGGTTGACTCTTGATTTAGCGTAAATTAGTTCGGATTTTCCATTTCCAACTAGATAGCAACTTACTGCATAACCTTCTTGGCTGGCATCACAAAAGATGTGGAGTTGAAGATTTTCCATGAGAGGTTTGGGATTTTCAAAAGTTTGTCTAGGAAAATTCAGAAATTCCACTTTGTTTATTTCTTTACAAAGTTTTTTCCATTCACGCAGCATTTCAGGTTCTAGATATTCATCCCAATCTTTTTTGGTAGCTACTACTTTCTGCATGAAGAGTTTTAATTTAAACACTAAGGGTGTAACAAATCCAATTGGATCAAACAATGATTGCACAGAACTTAGTATTTCTCTTTTAGTTTTGGCTTCTGAGTTCAAGTTTACAGTTTTTAGATGGAGTGTATCAGCATTTGTGTTCCAACCATATCCTAATAGTTTTACGTTTTCTTTATCTTCTGAGGAGGCTATGTCATGTTTTTCAAATAGTCCTTGAAGTTCTGAGTGATTGGAGGCCCATTCATATAGCTTCAAATTATAATCGATTAAGGTGTTTACACTATAATTGTAAAGGTCTTTCAGTTCTGAGAGATTGTTGGCATTAATTAAAGCATTGTCCATGTAAAAGCGGTTAGCTAGGTAGTCTGCCACTTGGTTTTGTTGTTCATTAAAAATGTGTTGGAGAGATTGTAAGAGTCCGGTTTTATTTATTTAGACCTTTACAAGTTTACGTAGATAATTAACTAAATGCCAGGGTCACCAGCGCCCAAGTACTAGATTGGCATCCGGCACTGCGGCGCAAAGTTAATTTTAATAAAAGAAGGGAAGGACTGATTATTAAATCAATATGAATTTTTATATTTTATTAACAACAATTAATAAGTATATGCAAAGGGGATTTTTACCCGTAACAACTTTGATGGACTTATAATGGTGAGATTAAATAATGGCCCGTTTGGCTAATATATAACAGTCTGCAAATTAATACTGATTGTAATAAGGAATATGCAATAATACAAATGATACAAATAATAATTATACTAATAATAAACTAATAATAATAGTAATATAGTAATAATATAGTAATATAATATAGTAATAATAATAGTAACAATAATAATAACAAAGATAATATCAATAATAACTAAAAGATAATAATAACAAAGATAATAGCCACAATGACAACCTTGTCTGCAAAGAGACAGACAAGAATACTGTAAGTAATATTTTGGAGAAAAAGAGTAATAAAAAATGGCAATAATTAATAATTAAAATACATATAGGTTATATAGGCCCCAGTAACCTGTGGATGATAAATTACAGTTAATTCTGGTTATGGGATTGTGTTAAGTTGAATGGGAAGACTAAAGGAAATATGTAGGCTACAAATGATTAGTAGGCCATCTGCTAAGAAAATAACGTGAAACATAATAGGCTTATAAAGTAAAATATACTATGAAATTTAATAGGCAGGCCTTTGCCTCTTCAACATATTGAGCTGAGGTTAATCTAAAACAAAGACTATGGTAGGCCTCAGTTAGGCTAGTTACAATTTGGCTTTAGCCTAGATAACCTATTAGCCTAAGTAATTTATTATATGAATCTTACATTACTATTTGTAGTATGAATCTTAGTACTAATTGCAAACGGTATAAGGCGTTAGTATCTGCAGTATGCGGTATTGCATACAGATATGAAATAGTAAAGAATAATAATAATAAATACAAAACATACCAAAAAGGAACTTTGCTTGCTGGCGGGGTGATTTCGAATAATGTTTTTTTTTGGCGTCCTTTGTGTTGTCGTTGCACACAAGTTTGTTTTTACTTAATAATTTTACCAACCAGCCAAAATAATCCTTAAAAGCCCATTCATGTCTAGTCACACCACACTGAATTCTTAAGAATTAAATTTGATCACTGGACATATTTAACTTGTATTTATTTATTTATTTATTTATTTTAGATTTAAATATTTCACTCATGCCAATTTGTGGCAGTTTTCACTAATAAAGAATACTCTTGTGGTGCAAGGCACTACAAGTACTGCCCCCCAAAAACATGGTTGTCAGGGGTAAAAAAAAACACTTAAATGTCAAAACGCACTGGCTTACGAATGACTCTTCCAGAACGAGTCGTTGTTTGCTTTTGGATGGCAATATCCTGCAGCACTGGTTCTGAAGGCATGGATGGTGCTACAGGTGCAGTAGGGACATTGGGGGAAGGGGATTCTTGGTGCCTGTGCGATGGAGCCACTGGCTGGTTCAAAGACAGTTGGTTGCGATAATGAAGGAGAATTGGAAGAGGGATGATAGATTGTTGTACCCTCGGATGAGGTGGTGGTACATAGGATTTAGGAAGGGTAGATTGCTGTACCTGTATATGAGATGAAGGTACAGAAGATTGAGGAGGGATAGGTTGCTGTACCTGTATTTGAGGTGGAGGTACAGAAGTTTGAGGAGGGATAGATTGCTGTACCTGTATTTGAGGTGGAGGTACAGAAGATTGAGGGAGGATAGGATCTTTTGTTGGAGAAAAATCAAGGTATGTTGGTTTCAAGCGGTCCACAGAAACAGTTTCACGCTTGCCCACCTTGTCAATGATGAAAGTTTTGGGTTTACGGTCTAGCACAAGGAAGGGACCATCATAGGGGCAGTGAAGAGGGTAGCGGTGAGCATCATGTCTCAAGAAAACATGTGTGCAAGTTTGTAAATCAGGGGAAACGAAGGTAGTTTGTGAAGTGGAAGTTCTAGGTGCTGTGGGACGAATTTGCTTCATAACAGAGCGTAATGTCTTAACATACGAAGCAGGATCACATGCGGGGTTAATGGGTGTAGGTGTGAAAAATTCTCCGGGTAACCGGAGTGTGGTACCGTAAACTAATTCTGCTGAAGAGCATGCAAGATCAGTCTTCAGAGCAGTACGAATTCCGAGTAGGATTAGAGGTAGCCTGTCCACCCATGTAGTAGATGGATCAGTGGCTCGCAAGGAACTTTTAAGTTGACGATGGAAGCGTTCTATCACCCCATTGGATTGCGGGTGATAGCTTGTTGTTCTGATGCGCTCAGTCCCAAGAAGGAGCATGAGTTCCTTCCATAAGGCCGATTCAAACTGGGCACCTCTGTCTGTGCAAATGGTTGCAGGTATTCCAAAACGGGAAACCCAACATGAAACAAAGGCGTGAGCTACTGCAGAAGCAGTACAAGAAGTCAAAGGGACAGCTTCTGGCCATCTTGTGAACCTATCAATGACAGTGAGAAGATAGGTATAACCTCGAGAAGAATAGAGGGGGCCGACTATGTCTAGGTGTATGGCCTCAAAACGAGCCTTTGGCAAAGGAAAGGTACCAATTTCTGACTTTGTGTGTCGGTGAACTTTGGCACGCTGACATTGAAGGCAAGATCGAGTCCAATTGCGGATATCTTTGTGCATACTTGGCCATACAAACCTAGCTGCAATTAATTTTTGGGTGGCCTTAATTCCCGGGTGAGAAAGGGAATGGAGTTTAGCAAAAACAGCTCTTCGCAGCCCTTGTGGGACCAACGGTCGAATATGCTCAGTCGAGACGTCACATAAAATTAGTAAGTCTGACTTGGGTTCAACTGGTAAAGAGCGGACTTGCAATGAAGTGGGTGAATTAATAAGAGTTTGGAGGTCTGTATCCGTGGACTGAGCCTTAGCCATCTCTGAAAGGTTGATGTGAGAGTGTCCAGGGTCAGAAATTGCTGAGATGCGAGACAGCGCATCCGGCACAACATTCAAAGAACCTGAAATGTGTCGAATGTCTGAAGTAAATTGAAGAATAAAATCAAGGTATCTTCGCTCATTAGGAGCATGAGAGTCTGATTGAGAATGGAGAGCAAATATTAACGGACGATGATCCGTAAAAATGCTAAAGTCACGTCCTTCCAGGAATGACCTGAAATGACGGATGGAGAGGTATATCGCCAGCAACTCTCGACCGAAAGTGCTGTACCTCATTTGTGAAGGTGAGAGCTTGCGTGAAAAGAATGCGAGAGGTTCCCAAACGCCTGAAACAAGCTGCTGGAGCACTCCTGACACGGCAACGTCAGAGGCATCAGTGGCTAAGTTCAGAGGAGCGTCTGGTTGAGGGTGAACAAGGCATGTAGCTCGTGCTATAGCCTCTTTTGCTTGTGAAAAAGCGTTGGTAGCTTCGGGGTTCCACAGAACTGCAGTGGATCTGCCCCTTTTTGATTGGCGAAGAAGAGAGGTTATGGGTGCAAGAATGTTTGCACACTGAGGAATGAAGCGATGGTAGAAGTTTACCATCCCTAAAAAGCGGCGAAGTTGCTTTTGAGTTTGCGGTTGTGGGAAAGACCTTATGACAGATACTTTATTTTCGAGAGGAGAAATGCCCTTCGAAGTAACTTTGTGTCCTAAGAAGACTCTTACAATTTTACGTAGATAATTAACTAAATGCCAGGGTCACCAGCGCCCAAGTACTAGATTGGCATCCGGCACTGCGGCGCAAAGTTAATTTTAATAAAAGAAGGGAAGGACTGATTATTAAATCAATATGAATTTTTATATTTTATTAACAACAATTAATAAGTATATGCAAAGGGGATTTTTACCCGTAACAACTTTGATGGACTTATAATGGTGAGATTAAATAATGGCCCGTTTGGCTAATATATAACAGTCTGCAAATTAATACTGATTGTAATAAGGAATATGCAATAATACAAATGATACAAATAATAATTATACTAATAATAAACTAATAATAATAGTAATATAGTAATAATATAGTAATAATAATATAGTAATAATAATAGTAACAATAATAATAACAAAGATAATATCAATAATAACTAAAAGATAATAATAACAAAGATAATAGCCACAATGACAACCTTGTCTGCAAAGAGACAGACAAGAATACTGTAAGTAATATTTTGGAGAAAAAGAGTAATAAAAAATGGCAATAATTAATAATTAAAATACATATAGGTTATATAGGCCCCAGTAACCTGTGGATGATAAATTACAGTTAATTCTGGTTATGGGATTGTGTTAAGTTGAATGGGAAGACTAAAGGAAATATGTAGGCTACAAATGATTAGTAGGCCATCTGCTAAGAAAATAACGTGAAACATAATAGGCTTATAAAGTAAAATATACTATGAAATTTAATAGGCAGGCCTTTGCCTCTTCAACATATTGAGCTGAGGTTAATCTAAAACAAAGACTATGGTAGGCCTCAGTTAGGCTAGTTACAATTTGGCTTTAGCCTAGACCTAACTTAGCCTAAGTAATTTATTATATGAATCTTACATTACTATTTGTAGTATGAATCTTAGTACTAATTGCAAACGGTATAAGGCGTTAGTATCTGCAGTATGCGGTATTGCATACAGATATGAAATAGTAAAGAATAATAATAATAAATACAAAACATACCAAAAAGGAACTTTGCTTGCTGGCGGGGTGATTTCGAATAATGTTTTTTTTGGCGTCCTTTGTGTTGTCGTTGCACACAAGTTTGTTTTTACTTAATAATTTTACCAACCAGCCAAAATAATCCTTAAAAGCCCATTCATGTCTAGTCACACCACACTGAATTCTTAAGAATTAAATTTGATCACTGGACATATTTAACTTGTATTTATTTATTTATTTATTTTAGATTTAAATATTTCACTCATGCCAATTTGTGGCAGTTTTCACTAATAAAGAATACTCTTGTGGTGCAAGGCACTACAAGATTGTTGTAGTAAAAATGGACTGCTTTTGTTGCCAAAGGTAACTCTTTTATATTTATAGCAGCTCAGGTTGTCGTCATTTGAAGCCAATTGGGTATCTTTTAACCACAGAATTTTGTGGGCATTGCAGTCAAATTCTGTTTGATATTTAAGTTGTAAATATGCTTTTTGAATGTCTCCAATCATCAAATATTTACCATGCCTTAATTTGATGCACAATTTTGCTAAATAAGGTAGGAGTGAAGGGCAGTCCTCAGTAGCATCATTTACTGTTATTTCTTCTGGTTTACTTTTACCCGAGGGATCTACTACAATCCTAACTTTAGTTGTTTGTACTCCAGGGCGAACTACTGGAAAATGAGGTAAAAAATTTCCTTCTTGTTTTAAGCTTTCTGTTAGGGCTACTTCTTCTATTATTCCTTCCTGGAATTGTTGTTCAAGGATGTCTGAATAAGGTTGCATTAAGTTATCTTTTTTTAATTTTTTGCAAGTTGACTTTAACCTGCTAATAGCATAGTTAAAGTTTGGTGAAATTTTATCTTTTTGGTCATTCCATGGTACCTTAACAGACAATCTTTCATCTTCTATTTTAACTTCCTTTTCGAAGTTTGCAATCAGATCTTTTTCTTTGTTTGAAAATGGTTCATCCCCAGAAATACCCAAGTTTTCTAGTTTGCTAAATTGTGCAATCTGGTGTTCAATTTTTTCTAGATCTTCATTAGAAGTTGTACTATAGTAAGTAGAGGGTTGGTAATACAGAAGCTGATCTGATCTCTTATTGGTTCTTTTTCTTTTTCAAGGTAGTAATCTGAAGGGAAACCCAATAAAAGTATTCCATAGGGAGATTTATAACAAGAGGCAGTATGAATCTGATGAGTGCTGAGGGCAAAAAGTTTGTGGGTTGCAGCCCCAAAAATTAACATGAAGTCGGCCACTTCATCAGCTTCAAAGTGATCTGCAAGCTGATAATTTAAGGATTTTAAATAAGTTTGAAGTTTCAGTAATCCCTGAACTTCATATTTAATATTAATATCATCAATTATGATGGCTTCTATTTCTTGGTAGTTTCCAGGGTTTCTAGGAAGGAATTAATGCTACTTCTTGATCAGTGTTTTTTAAACTTAAGTTAGTAACTTGTTTCCCTTGTTTTGAGTTTTCTTTTTGGGTAGCTACTTCAGTACTGGTTTTGGTTTTCTTATCTTCCTCTGGTTTTCCTTTTTGTTTGGTACAAAGGAAGGATAAAATGGTTAGAAAACCTACAAAATGAACAGGGTTGGAAAGAAATGGGGCACTCTTTGGCTTGGTGTTTAGATGAGGTGCATTTAGTACAATAATTTAATTTAGCAAGTTTTTACAGTTTATCCCAAGTTTTAGGGAAAGAATCACATTTTGAGATTCTGTGAGAGTTTTTCTTACACAATTTGCAGTAAAGTACTCTCTGGTCAGTATGTTGAGCTCTTCTTGAGGATTGTCTTTGGGTGGAAACTGCCAGAGTAGCTGTAGTTTGGCCAGAATACCATGGTTTTCTGGCTGGTTCTGGAGAGAAGTTTCTTTTTTGTTTAGGTATTAAGGTGGTTAATTCACTTTGACTTAGATCAAAATTAACATTAGCTAAGGTTTTGGTAGCTTCAGCAATGGCTTCTTTAAATTTATCAAAGTGGTCATAGAGTTTAAAACCACAAGTTCTTAAAAATTCCTGAGTTTCTTGTCTTAGTTTATTATAATATACATACAAGAGTATATCTTCTAATTCTAATTTTTGAGTTTGCATTAAATTTATGGTAGAGTGCATATCTGCTTGAAAGTCATGAAGTGATTTAAAATCTTTGGCTATTTGGGATTTGGTTAAAAGTGATTTTATTATGGAGAATTTAATTTGGCCTGGTGTTGCATAACAGCCCTCCAACTGCTGCCATGCTTCTTCTGACAGGGCCGGATTAAGACCTTTAGAGGCCCTAAGCACTTAAAAGATTTTGGTGCCCCATATATATGTAATTCAAAATATAAACAAAAATAAACCATAAAATAAAATTTTATTTTTTGAAATGAAACAAAACTTACAGTAAGATGGAAAATAATGTTTATTTTTGTATACTTCCATTTCATTTATATTTGAAAAGTTTTCTCCTACTTTTTTTAATTGCAAAGTCTTTGATCAGATCCTCAAAACTAATCTTACGTAACACATCTGCTTCTATACTTAGTAGAGATAAGGCATCCAGCCTGCCTTGTTGCATAGTTGTTCTGTTGGTATTTTTAATATACTTCAACTGAGAAAATGAACGCTCAGCTGAGCAATTTGTGACCATTAATGTTAAAAATATACGAAAGGCAATTTCTACATTTGGGAAGGCACACTCAATATTGTCTTCTACAATTATTTTATAAAGTTCAGCATGACTGAATCTTGTTTTTACATTTACTATAGCACACGAAAATATTTAATCTATATGTATTTTTAATATGGCGCTCAAAGATTTGATATAAACAAAATAATAACGCAAAGCGTAAAGTGTGTGATTACAACGAAATATATTTATTCTCTCAAAAGGGTTGTTGTTCACTACAAATTCAAACAATTAAAAAAAATAAATACTATATATGAATATATATAATTCAGTTTTCAACAGCTTATAGGCTATAAGCCGCGATTATAATAGTATAATAAATCCATGGTAAATCCGACAATGGAAAATTTCTGTGGTGCCCCCTTCACTTGATGCCCTAAGCACGGGCTTATTTTGCTTAATGGTTAATCCGGCCCTGCTTCTTCATAAGATGTTTTACTTTCTTGCATGCAGTTTATTTGAATGGCAGGGTTTCCACTCAAATGTTGTTTAAGGTAGGCAAATTTCTCTTCTTCGAAAAGACCTATGTTATCCTAAATGTTTCTGAATGAGGTCTTAAAGTTTTGAAATTTAGAGGGATTTCCATCAAATGGTGATATTTGAAGCTCAGGAATTTTAGTACTTATTCTTGGTTTAGGTTTGGCTTCGGCATTATTTTCTTTTTTAGTTGTTAATGCTTGTATCATTTGATCTATTTCAATTTGGTAATAACTGTTTTTTTCATCTAGTTTTTCTTGTTTAGCCTCTGAGAAGCCTTCGGAACAAACATACTTACTAAGGATTTCCTCATCTAAATTTTGTAACTTGTCCAGTTGTGAGGACAAAAGCCGAGCATATGCATTTTTTTGTTCCTCATTCCAATCATCCAATTTCTCTTTGATTGTAGCCAAAAGTTTAGTAGCTGAGGCTCTGATTGCTCTCCTCTTTTTTACCAATTTACTAGTTTCAAGTGCTTCCACATCACTTCCCAACCATGTCTCCATACTTTTTCCTGGAGTGGCTTCAGTTTCATTAGCCATTTTTTAGGTTTAATATTATAAATGATATTATCAATGATATTTATAATTAAATTTTCAGATTATGTAAAAAATTTTATTTCACTGGATTTAAAACTATGATATCAGAAATAAAACAAAAAAGGGTAGCTAACTTCTCGACTGCCCACCCGGGGGCGCCATATTGAAAAATTTACTGAAAAATTTATTGAAAAATTTATTATTTTTTGAGAGAGATTATTTTTATTTAGGTGTAATATTAAGGTTAAGTTTACTTTAAATAGACACAGTAATTATAGAAATAATAATGGCCCATTTAGACACTGTCAACATAGCTACAGACTTTTTCACTGTAGGCTGCAGTGGTTTTCAGGTTAAAATTTGGTCAGCAGCCAGATTACTAACTATGGTGAAGCTAAATTCATTAAAATTAATTTAGACTTACCAAAAATGAAGTTGCCAGTTGAACGTTACCCTTTCTGTTTCTAACTAATCCATAAGTTTCATTTAGTTTCCAGATTTGAATTTTATTTGTTAAGTTTTAAGTTACTATTTGGCACACTGCTAAGTTATTTATTTGTAGGGGCTATTTCCCAGACCTAGGTTTTGCAGGTTAAGTTAGGCTAGGCTGTATTGCCCTTAAGTTTTTGTTTTTAAAGGTTTAAGGTTTAAGGTTTTGAAGGTTTTACTCAAGTTACGTTAGGGCTATATTGCCTTTAAGTTTTAATAGGGGCTATAACAGCCATTTAATTATTTAGTTACGGCAGTTGTAGCCCGGTTCGAATTTCTTCTAGGTACCTAGTTTTTCTCTTACCTGAGTTATTTTCTTTAATTAACTTACTTACACCTAGTTCTGATAGGCCTCTATTTAGTTAAACAGGGTTTTTGTTTAATTGCAGTGGTTATTAATGATAAGGTTTAAAGGTTGTGAGGTTTAAAGGTTGACTTTAAGTTGCCCGGTTAGTTGGGGAACCACGAGAATTTTATTTTACGAAAAAACTAGCCGCTTCATGCAGTCAAAAATTTTTCAAGAATGGACAAAGCTCCGTTTTTCTTTGTCTCAGAAACTTTTTTCTTTCTTCTTTTTGTTAATTAGGGAAACCCAACTTCACTAGTTGGTTAGAAACGAGGGTTGTTATTCTTATTCCACATTCATTTTGTTTACATTCCATTTGGAAACATATGCGGTTATTTCTAACCACTTTTTTTAACAGCACATGAGTACAATCAATCGCACCAATTGCATAAGGAAATTGATATTTTCTTGAGCCACTCTGATTTCAGGCTCAAATTGAGGAAACTTTATCCATAAATCTGCCTTTTGCACAATTTTATCGACAACAAATACAGTAACGTTACTCACTGTACTTTGATGAACTCCCATCTCCTCTCCGATACCATTTCGGTACCCTGGATCTGACACATATCTAAGGAATATTTTCATGCGATCTTTAGTCGAGAGAGCACCACCACGTTTTTCCCCAATTTTACCCAAAAAATAGCTTGCCAGCCATTCCACATTCAGTTCACTAAAACGGTACAACTTTTTATAATCGTCTGCTGAAGTAATTCGTCGATTCTTATAAGTTTTTCTTTTACGAATTTGGAAAAATGCAGCCATAGTAAGACACAACCTGTTCTTAGCAACTTCAAGCACCAACTGAGCTGCCTTGTATTTTTTTCAAGCAATTGCTTATGAGCTGAAGCAAATGCTAGATTTTATTCATACTAAATGAAGCAATTGCTTATACTTTCTAAGCATTTCCTTGAATTTTCAAGCAATTGCTACTAGCAAAAGCAAATGATTTTTTTTATTCATAGTAATAGAAGCAATTGCTTGAAAATTCAAGCAAAAGCATTTACTTGAACTTTTATTCATCAGGCTCAAGTCTGCCAGGCCTAGAAGATTTAAAGCTATTTACGTGTTGGGCTTTACTACTGTGACTGCCAAAAGCTCTAACATCTTTAGCAGCTGCTTCTCTAGCCGCAGCTATTTCTACAGCCTGACTAAAAGTTAGGTCCTGTATACAGTGGCGTAACTAGGGTGGGGCAGGTGGGGCGCGTGCCCTGGGCGCCAAATTTGGGGGGCGCCATTTTTATGATTTAAAAAAAAAATTTAAGAGTAAAAACATGCTCTTTTGGAAATGTACCGGTACCATATCTCTAGCCATCGAATTTCCATGAATTTCAGATTTATAACTTCAATTAACTTTATTAATTCATTCTATTTTTATTAGAATTTTATTATGAATTATTAATTTATTCTATTTTTTTGTTTCTTTCTCTAGAAAATTTTACCATGAAGCGAACATTGCCGATACCGAAAAGTCCGAAAAAGAAGCTGAATGGAGCAGAAGGCAGGAAGAAAAGAAAAATGCAAGAAGCAGAAGCTAAAAAGTCAAGTGGCTTTATGATGTCATTTCTTGAACAGCAAAGGCTTAGCACCCATGAAAATGCAAAAAATCATCGATACTGCTTCACCCAATGGAAGGAAATGGAAAATCTTTTAGAAAACAGAGGAATCATTGACGTAGAGCTTCAAGCTCAAATTGCAACAGAAAAACAAAAATGGCGAGATGTTCTCCACAGAATTCTCCATTGCATAAAATTTTTAGCAACTCAGAACCTTGCATTGCGTGGTCACAAGGAATCCCTATCCCATAGACAGGAAGAGGAAAGCAATATTGGAAATTTTCTTGTGTTATTAAAATTGTTGGCAAGGTTTGATCCTGTCATGAAAGGACATCTCCATATTGTGGAAAAGCACCCTGGAAGAACATCATATTTATCTCCGTTAGTGCAGAATGAATTTATTCAGCTGATGGCTTCTACTGTTCGCCAGAAATTGTTACAGAGCATTCATAAGGCAAAATATTTTGGCCTCATGTTTGATTCTACCCCAGATCAAGCACATCGCGAGCAAATGGCAGAAACAGTTCGTTATGTTGATATTGATTTTCAGGAGAAAATAATTTTTATAAAAGAGTCTTTTCTTGGATTTATCCAATTAAAACGAAAGGATGCTGAAAACATTGTGGAAGTGATTTTGGAAAAACTGGAAAAAGACAAAATGCCGTTAGAAGACTGTCGATCTCAATGCTATGACAATGCTGCAGTTATGGCTGGTTATAAAAGTGGTGTTCAACAGAGGATTATTGAAAAAAATAGCAAAGCTATTTTTGTAAACTTTTTCACGTTCAACTCTCCGTTGGCAAAAGCTGAAAGATGCCATACCAATAGTTGTCAAATCTGAATTTGAAACTCGATGGAGTTCCAGAACAGAGGCTGTGAAGCCTGTTCATGAATACTTTGATATTATAGTGGAACTCTTGCAAAGCATGGTTGATGATCAAAATGAAACTGCTGATACAAGAGGTGATGCAAGGCAGGTGCTGAATCAAATTTTGACTTTTCATTTCTTGGCTTTGCTTGGATTTTGGAACAAAATTCTTGTTCGGATTGATCGTGTTCAAAAACGACTCCAAGATCATACCATGAACTTTTATGATGCTGCTTATGATTTAAAAGCCCTTCAAGATTATTTTTTAAGCAGTCGAGAATTATTGGCCAGTGAATCACTTGAAGCAGGGCTGAAACTGTATGATGAATGGGATATTCAAGTAGAAAGACGCCCCAGAAAGAAGAACCAAATACTTGGTGAAAAAGCCAAGGATGTAGGGTTAACTGCGAAAGAAGAAATGATGAGAATAATGAAAAAAACTATTGATCGTCTCCATAATGAAATGGAAGAAAGATTTGTCCGTCTCCATGACTTGGATTCAAAATTTGGATTTCTTTTAGATGCTAGAGGATTATTGTTTGACTCAAATGAAAGCAACAGTAGTCATGACGTAAATATCTTAAAGAAAAGTTGTCTCACCCTTGGACAGTTTTATAGCAATGATATTGGCGGCTTTGAGCTTTATGAAGAAATCCTGGATTGTAAGATGCTTCTGAAAAGTCACCCAAATGTTCAGATTTCTAAAGCTGAGGAACTCCTCAAGTTTATTGTTCAGTATGGAGATGAAAATGTTTTTCCAAATTTGAGAGTAGCTATTCAGATAATGCTCACTATTGCAATTTCAATTGCCAGCTGTGAGCGATCTTTCAGCAAGTTAACATTGATCTTATCATATTTGAGAGCTTCAATGGGCCAAGAAAGACTTTCTCCTTTAGCCTTGCTCAGCACTGAACGTGAGGAAACTGAAATAACAAATTTTGATGACATTATTGATAAGTTTGCATCAGCAAAAGTAAGAAAAATACATGTTTAGTGTGAAGTTCCAAATTATTCATTAAAAGAGCCAAAAATAGTAGGTGCAAACAAGGCATTTCTTTTAAAGTACCATATAATTGGAATGATTTTTGACAGTATCTAATATTCTAATTGCTAATTCTGCTATCGGTAATTCAGTAAAATTCAAGAAAACATCAAAGTGTATTCTCATGAAAAGTTATGCCTCTCCTTGTACAATGTACATATATTAATTGTTTCTGTTGTAATTCGGCAAATAATTAACCATACTTTGGTTCTATAAAATTAAAATGTATTAATAGAAATTTAATAGCAACCTTAATAGTAAATATACGCGGTTATGTATATGGATAGAAAAACATTAAAGTATAAACTGTAAAAATAATTTTAATGAATTGTATTTTCATTTCATTTCAATTTATTTTTACATATTTTTGTACAGTTTTATGTGTATATAACTGTTTTTAATTTTCATTTGTCATAAAATAAACTTCTTAAAAGTATATTTTGTTAGCGGTATTATTACGAGTAACCAGTTTGAGTACCATTATAAGAATTCAGCCAGAATTTTAAAGAACACTGGTTTTAAGGGCGCCATTTATTGATTTGCCCTGGGCGCGATCAACCCTAGTTACGCCTCTGCCTGTATAGCTAATAGGGCTCTCTGGGCAGACTCCTCTTTGAGACCCATTGCAAACCTATCTCTTAGCATTTCGTCTAATTTATCCCCAAATTTACAAGTACGGCTATGGGCTTTCATTCCTGCAACAAACTCTGCAATGCTTTCATTCACCGTCTGATGCCTCGAATAAAATTTGAAACGTTCATAGATGAGAACTACTTGGGGTTTGTAGTGATCGATTAGGGCCTGTACCAATTCACTATAGGTGCAAGTTTCCGGTGCTTTAGGAGCAACTAGGTCCATAACTAAGCCAAACGTTTTAGGGCCTATTATAGTTAAAAAGGTAGGTACTTTCTTAGCATCAGGAATGGAATTTGCCACGAAAAACAACCTCACCCTAGTGGCATAAGTTTCGAAGTCCTACCCAGAGTCTTCGTAGAGGCTTATATGGCCAATCACCGACATGCTAGAACAAAACCGATTTAGGCCAAATAACGTGAAGTAGGTTAGATTTGGTTTAAATTTGATCTAGTTACTCCCCAGTTAGGGCTGAATAGTAAATTGTATTAGAGTCAGGGCTGAGAAGGAATTTGTTTTAGAGTTAGGCCGGCGGGACCTAAGCTATAGTACGATAGCTTACCCACACAAACCAACCAAATCGCACGACCCACTAGGCTACATCCAATTTTCCAACCAACCACTTGAACCCAATAAGCCAAATTAAATCCAATGAACCAAATTTAATCCAATGAGCCAAATTGAATCCCATGAGCCTAATTGAATCCCATCCTCGTCGCCAAATGTAATAGCTTGGGGTTCGTGACTCCGCTAAGTTTCTAGGTTTCTAAACAACAAACAAAGGCACTTACCGCTGCGTTGAATTAGATATTCTTTAGGGCCTACCATAGATTTCCTGCGTCCCACAGAGCAGTCTACCTAAACTCTCTAACTTTACTAATTTAGAAGCTATAGACATTACCCCTAACTATTATTATTTACTGACAACTTTCTACCCCATTTGTCACCTTAGAAACATCACCAAATTAAACTTAGCACCAACGATTTAGTCAGATATGAATAACCATGCTCTCGTCTAGCCAAAACTCCGACGAACAGCCTCGTTGTTCTGTTTAACCCTTCGTGTTGCCATTCAGCTTTCTTTTAGTGATTTTTCCCTTTAGTGACTTTAGACTGTATACATATATAATATACACACGTCACCTCAGTTCACAAACCTTTTAAAGGCCAAAAGAGTACATCACTACTTAAGTTGCTTACCAACTCCAAATGGATTGCTCTGGTGGTAGCACATGTGAAAAGACATATATAACCTTTGTTAGACTCCCCTTGGTCATACACATAGACTGGACCTGCGAAGTCTACTCCCACTACATCAAATGGAGTAGTATAGACACACCGTTCTCTTGGAAGTGGAACCACCTTTTCATAATATGGCTTTGCACTCCAACGCTTGCAAACCACACATTTATGCAAGACCTTTTTTTACTACTTGTCTAATTTTGGGAATCCAAAACTGTTGTCTGATCTCTATTATCACTTCTCTAACTCCAGCATGTAACAACTTATGATGAGTATCCAGGATCAAAAGTTCCACAAAATGCCCCCGAGAAGGTAGCAAAATTGGATGTCTTTTCTCCTCTGGAAGCCCAGAAAACTGTAGTCTACCTCCTACTCTCAATAAATCCTGATCCAAAAACACATCCAAACCCTTGAGAGCAGAATGTGTTGGCAGAACCTGTAATGGACTGCTGGTGAGCAATTCCCTCTCTTCACCAAATTTTTCCTTCTGCACATATACCACCCAGTATTGCCTGGCTTGCTGAATCTCCTTACTGTTCAGAATTATTTCCCTTCTTGTTTCTCCCTTAATGTTGTTTGTAAATCTATATACCCATGCTGTCACTCTTAACAACCTTTTCAGACTGCTAATGTCCTCAAGCCTCAATATAGGGTCCTGCTGCGTAACTTGACAACTGTTCACAGTGCATTTTCTCATTTCACTCACCCATTCTTCTTGAGCCTGGCATTCTCCTACAATAGACTGATTAGAAGGCCAGTTTTCACTTCCAAGTTTTAGCGACTCTGGCCCATTCCACCACAAACTTGACTGTGCAAGATCTTTCACTGAAATTCCTCCTGTTGGTAAATCAACTGGGTTTTGGGTGCCTGGACAATGCTTCCATTGCTTTGGATCTGTGTGTACTTGAATTTCCTCCACCCTATTGGCAACAAATGGTTTCCATTTCCTTGCCTGGCTTCTTAACCAGTGCCAAACTATAGTGGAGTCTGTCCAATAATAGCTTGGAATTTCCAAGAGGGCCAAAGACTTTTGCACTGTAACTGCAAACCGACTAGAAATAACTGCACCCATCAATTCCAACCTTGGAATAGAAAGCCTTTTCAAAGGTGCTACTCTGCTCTTTGCAGCAACCAACCTGCAACTTACTTCCTCTTTGAATGTGCCTCTTATATAAATACAAGTTGCATAGGCTTCCTCACTTGCATCACAAAAGATGTGCAGCTCCAAATTGTCTGGACTATTGTTCAACTCTCCAAAGTACCATCTTGGGATTTCAAGGTCTCCAAGATGTGCCATTTCTTTGAACCACTATTTCCACCTTACCACCATATGATCAGATAACTCTTGGTCCCAACCAAGTCCAATTTCCCAGAGGCTCTGAAACCAAATTTTTTACTTTATCACAAATGGAGCCAGGAAACCAAGAGGATCAAAGACCTTTGAAACCAAACTAAGAGCCGTACGTTTTGTCCACCTTGTCTCATTCTCAGCCAGCTCTATTAAAGATTTCCCATTGAAGGTAAACAAATCCTCTCCTTGCTGCCAAACAATGCCTAGCACCTTTGTGTCTATTGCCCACAACTCCTTAATACCAGAATCCTCAATACTTTCTGCTGCATCAGGTCCTACACAGGACTGATTCATAAACTGTTGTAACTGAGAATGATTGGTCTGCCATTTTCTAAGCTCCATGTCAGCTTCCCTCATTATAGCTCTAGCCTCCCTGAATATCTGTTTAGCCACTTCTGTATTATCCACAGAACACAGCAAATCATCAACATAAAAATTTTGCCTTATGTGTTCAATAGTATTAGGATAGACTTCAGAATATTTCTTAAAATGGTACTGCATAGTAGCTGCCAACAGAAATGGACTAGAGCTGAGGCCAAACAACACTGACTTCATTCTATGTGCTTGAACCTTAGGTTCATTTTCCCCACAAGTGTTTCGTATCCACCAGACTCTGTACTGAACGGACGCATTTCCTGAGCTTTCTGATATCAGGTTTGCCAGACCGTGCTAAATTTGGCAAATATTGCCAAAAAAAATATTTTTTTTTAAATTTGCTATTTTTTTATTGGCAAATTTTTTTTGACAAAAAAATGCCATTTTTTAAAAATCCTTTGCCAAAAATGCCAAAAACAGCTAACGGCCCAACATTAGCAAAATACCAACGCTTAATGACTTAGGGTGTGAACATAGCAAATCCAGGTTACATGTATACAGGTTACCTCCTCCAATCAGCGTGAAGAATTCAAATACGATGCTATGTATAAATCAACTCAAAAAACTTCTAATGATTTGCTTGAAGATGAAGCTGAGGCTGAGCTATTATTGTCTGATGTAGTATTTGAATAAAGCACATTTGAAATGGGAAGGTGTTTTTATTTTCTTTTTTGTCGAATTTTAATATAAGAGGTTTCAAAATGGCAACATATCCTTCCAAAATGATAATGCCAAAAAAAATGCTATTTTTGAAAAATCCTTTGCCAAAAATGCCAAAAACTGGCTGAAAGTTTGCTATAAACTCTCTCAACCGTCTGGCCACCCTGTCTGATATTGCATCTACTTTTGCATGTTGCTGAGAATTTTACTTTTGGAAAGTTGTTCTAGTTAAGTAATTGAATATTAGTGGTTTTTAGCGATTTAGAAGTTTTCATAGCGTGCCGGCTTAATTTAACTTACACTTGTGACGGTTTAAACTAATTTTTAACTTCGCAGTGCCGTCGCAGAAAGCGTCGTGTGTTAGGTGTAGGGTAAACCGGTGGTATTCGGAATTTAAGGATTATAACGGCGGTCCTATGGCGATTACTGAGAGATCAGTTTGTTTCTTTTGCGAATTAGTTGACATAAAACGCAGTGTACGTGAGGTTACCGAAAGACTTGCAACGCTTGATGAGGGCAGGGGTAGGGCTACGGTTGACGGAAGCCGAACCAATACTAACGTTGAAGACGTTAGTAATTTGAAGGGTGAGGTGCGCAACCTAGTTTCTAGTTTAGGTAGCTTGTCGGGAAGGTTGGATAGAGTTGAGGAAGAGGTTAAGGTTAGTCAGAGAGTAGTAGATGGGGAGGGATTTAGGGAAGTTAAAGGTGGAGCTAGGCCGCCTACGTTAGGTGATAGGAATCCCCCCCCTATCGAGGTTTCGAACCCTTTCGCCCATTTGGAAAGGGACGTGAATGAGGGGGAAACTATTTTAATTGGGGACTCTTTAGTGCGCCACATGGACAGAGTTCGTTGAACGGCATCCAACCAAGAGGAGGAGGGTCTGTCTCCCAGGGGCCAGGGTTGACAGAGTTAGAGACGAAGTGGATAGGATTGACGTTGCCTCCCGTCACTCGATGTTGGTGATGATGGTAGGAGGCAACGACTCGTATAGGCCCGATACGAGAGTGCCTGACCTTTTGGAGAGATATAGGGGGTTAATTAGGTCCCTGAAGGCGAGGTCAGATAGATCTTTAGTTCTAGGTATTACCCCTAGGCACGGGTTGGGTCTTAGGATTACGTCAAAAACGATATTTTTTAATAATAAATTAGAAGAGATTTGTGCTGAGGAAAATGTACCCTTCGTAAAGCTGTGGTCAGAATTCAGTGATCCTAGCCTTTTTATAAAAGATGGGGGTGCATTTTAATGAAATAGGTAATGCTAGGCTAGGTAGGTTAATAGACGAAAACGTGCGAAAGCTGTATAGGTCAAAGCCTTCTTTAAACGTTGCGGGCCCGACGTGAAAAATAGTTTAAAACGCGGGCCCGTGGTAAAAAATAACTTAAACGTCTTTTATTGTAACGCGCGTAGTATTAGAAATAAATTAAATGAATTTAAGGCTATAATTTATTCCGGCAACGATGACATAGTTGCTATCACAAACTTGGTTAAATACCGTGACTCGGGACTTGTTGGGGGAACTTGATATATCGGGTTTTAGAATCTCTACTAATGATAGGTTACATAGGTTTGGTGGAGGCGTTTTGCTGTACATTCGTAATTCCCTTAGGGCTATCGAGGTTAAGTTAGAATTTCCGGCAGCAATTAATGCGATATGTGTTGAAGTTAGGACGCGTAGTATTAGTTTTAATTTTGTTGTTTATAGACCTCCCGTTCAACCCCTCTATACAGACACTAGATTTTACTCACTTCTTGGTAATTTTATTGACAATCGGAATAGTATAATTGTCGGAGACTTTAACTGCCCTAATGTTAATTATGAGACTTTTACTGGTAATGAGGAGGGTTTGAGATTGGTAACTTTAATAGATATATCGAGCTAAGATGTTAGGAATGCCAAGCGTAATTTAGAGATACTTTTAGCTGCGGATACTAAACATAATCCAAAAAAGTTTTTTGAATACGTTAATAATCGTAAGCCGGTAAAAGATAACATAGACCCTCTAGTGGATGTTAATGGCGCTTTGGCTTCTGACTCTCAGGCGATGGCGGGTATTTTCAATAACTTTTTTGCGAAAGTTTTTACCTAGAAGACTTAAATAATGTCCCCGACGTGGACGATATCGTTCCATTTAGTAGCGAGACTATTTTGGATGAAATAACTGTTTACGAGGGTGAGATTGCGCATTATATCGATAGGCTAAAAGTTAGCAAGGCTCCAGGCCCTGACGCTTTTTATCCCAGACATTTGAAAGATTTGAAAGACGTTATCGTAGGCTTCTTAACGAAGATTTTTAATCAGTCACTCGAAACGGGGATTATTCCTGAAGACTTCAAATTAGCTAACGTCACGCCTATTTTTAAAAAAGGCGACCGCGCAGTAGCTAGCAATTATAGGCCCATTAGCTTAACGTCAATTGTCGGTAAACATTTGGAATCCGTAGTTGGGGATCGTATCATCGATCACTTAGAAAGTAGAGATTTGATTAATAGTAGTCAGCATGGGTTTCGATGCCATAGGTCTTGTTTAACTAATTTGTTAGAATTTTATAACAAAATAGTGCGCAAATACGATAGGCATAGAGCAGCTGACGTTATTTATTTAGATTTTAAAAAGGCGTTCGATACAGTTCAGCATAGGAGACTAATTGCGAAGGTCAAAGCGCACGGTATACGCGGTCAGGTAGCTAACTGGTTAGAAGAATGGCTTCGTGCTAGAAGACAGAGGGTCGTAGTTAATGGTAGTGAATCGGGGTGGTTAGATGTAGGTAGCGGTGTCCCACAGGGTTCAGTGTTAGGCCCATTGCTATTCGTAATTTACATTAACGACATAGATGTAGGATTGACTAGTAACGTGTCAAAATTCGCAAACGATACTAAAATAGGCGGTAAGGTTGTTAACGAGGACGATAGTAATATGCTCCAAGACGATGTAAATAGGATTATGGAGTGGACAGATAAGTGGCAGATGCAACTTAACGTAGATAAATGTTAAGTTTTGCATATAGGTTCTCGCAACAATAATTACACATACACGATGGATGATAGAGAGTTAGCGAGCGTTGACGAGGAAGTAGATTTAGGCGTACGCGTATCTAAGGATTTAAAGGTTAGAAACCAGTGCCTGGAGTCTTGCGCAAAAGCTAATAGGATGTTAGGCTTCATAGCGCGTAATTTCGAATTTAAATCTAGGGATATTATATTGCCCCTTTACAAGTCCCTAGTCAGGCCTCATTTAGAATATGCCGTTCAGTTTTGGTGCCCGTATTTACGCGAGGATGTTGATAGGTTAGAAAGGGTTCAACGTCGTGCCACGAAACTAATTCTGTCATTGCGCAGCAAGCCTTATGAAGATAGAATTAAAGAGTTAGACCTGTATTCACTCGAAACTAAGAGATTAAGGGGGGAGCTTATTGAAGTTTTCAAAATCGTTAATGACATCGATAATGTAAATTTTGACATTGTTCAATTTCGATAATAGTAATACTCGCAATAACGGATTTAAGTTGTGTGGCAGATGTTTCATTACTAATATCGCTAAAAACTTCTTTACGTTTAAAGTAATTGATAAATGGAATAATCTTCCCGCGTCAGTCGTTCATTCTACCAGCGTTAATGTGTTTAAGAACCGTCTTGACAGACATTTTAAAAATATTAACGTTGTTTAAAATAAAAAAAGAAAGTTAGCAACAGGAGCTCTGGTGGTTGTGCTCGAGGATGAGTCTGTTGACGATAAATGCCAGCGTGTGACATGCCAGCGTGTGATGCCAGCAATAAAATTTAAAAAAAAAAAATTAGACTAACACGAACGTAGATGTAGCGTAAACTAACCCACTTTTTGTTTAACTTTACCTACTTTTTTTTTTTTCTTATCTTCTTACTTTGCACGTTTGTAGTTTGCATGGTATGACAGTGAGTTAAGACTGTGTTGCATGGTTTGTTAGCGTTCTTATTTTACTTCTTTTCATCTTTCACCCCTCTCCTATTTTCTCCGACTATTTTTCTGACTTGTCGGCAGTGGCCGGCGGATGATGATGGTGAGTTTTTTTCTCTTTTTCTGAATGAATGTTAACCCACGAGTGATAGGTGTTCCTCCTTACTTAACCCCTTATTCTCTTCTCTTAACCCCATACTCTTTCCTTTCTCTCGGGCTAACCTTAGAGTGGATCTTAGGGTCTTTGTTAGCCTTAGCTTCTGTACAGTGACGTGCACAGACTTTCAGAAGGGCAGGGGCTCATTTGAAAAAAGGGCACTCCCCTAACATTTTTAAAAATGAAATCCGCAATGCCATATACGCTATGTATATGTATACACACCCAAAGAAAATTTTTAAAATTGTACGTGGTAAATATTCTTAAATTCCATTAAATTCAATGCATTATTTTTGTATATAAAGTTGATTAAAAAAAATAAATGAAAATTTGTTGTAAAAAGGCATGTTTTTATTGCAAGATTGCTTCAAAAATATATTTCCCTTCACTTTTATTATCTTAGGCCTAATCTAATCTAATCTAGGCAGTAGACCTAAATCCTAATTAAGCTTTTGTTAACCAAATTCACAATATTTAATAGCATGCAATTTCTAAATAGTTACTTTACTTATAACTTTTATAAGTATCAATCAGCAGGATAAAGGGCAGAAGGATCTACCGTAATTGTCGTCCTTGCGGAAAAATTGCATCGTTTTATAATAAATAATCTAGGTATTTTTATTCACTTTTAATGAAAATTGTATTGTTTTTAAAAATCAATTTCGTATTAAAAATGAAAAGGTTATGATATGTTGTTTAATAAATCATTTATTAATTTAATGAAATTCATGCCAGTACTAAAACCCAAAATCCATCGTTTGACACACTGGTGTACTGATGGGCCTAGCCAAGTAGGGGACGTGGACGTTTTTACCAACTTTACGAGTAATGTCATACAATATTTTTTGGAGTAATGTCACACTGCTTTGGATTCCAACTTACCATAATTATCAGTGAGAAATCACTAGTTAGCTTAGGTTAACGTAAAATAAACAAACAGTAAACAATACACCCACATACCCGAGAGACGCAATCAACAGTGAACAGCTGCAGTCAGTGTTACGGGAGACGCCCTCCCTGATTGACAAAATAATAGTAACGGTATGTTAAGTTTATTATTCTAATAAAAAAATCATACATCAAAGTAATTCCAGTTTTGAAAATCTGTTGAAGTAGCAGTAACTAAATAAAAATATAACTAATTAATTCAAATTTATGTCGAATCAATATATTTATGAATTTTGACTAAAAGGGCACTTTTGATATGAAGAAGAAAAAGGGCAGGGGCTCAAGCCCCCCAAGCCCCCCCCATGTGCACGGGCCTGCTTCTGTAGATATCTTACTGCATCTCTGTCCTCTGGTTTTAACTTTATCCGCAAAAAGGCTTGCTTCACATCTGCAGTCAATGCTACTCTACCAAACCTGAATCTCAGTAACAAGGAAAATAAATTTACATTTAAATTTGGCCCAGTATTCAAACAGTTATTCAAGGACACACCACCTTTGTCCTTGGCTGAGCCATCAAAAACTATCCTCAGTTTGGGAGTAGTTTTGTCTCGCCGTACCACTGCATGGTGTGGCAGATAATGTGCCTCCTGGCTCACCAGCTCACCTTGCACCCTTTCAGCATAACCCTCATTTACATAGCTTAGGATGGCCTCATTGTATTCAATTAACAACTCATTTTTTCTTAGCCTGTACAATGAAGTCTCCAACCTCCTATTAGCTAGCTGAAGGTTTGAAGTTTTGAACTGGGTTTGCAAGAATCCTTCCAAGGGAGGCCAACTTCATAGCAACCATCTGTAAGCCCAATCCCTTTTTCAAATTGCTCTAAAACATCGCTGTTCACTGTACTCGCCTGCTTCTCCTGTTTGTCCTTTATGCCAATGGATTCAAGTTCCTAAAAGGCTTTCAAATGCCTTTCCAAACCATGGCTGTTCTCCTCAATCTTAACAAAAAGAGCTTTAACCTCTATTTCATTGCAATAGCTCCCATGTGGCATCCAGCCTAGCTTACTTTCAATAGCTACAGGACCTCGAGATTTGCGGACAATATTACCAGTGATGAAGTCCCAGTAATAGTCAGCTCCAATCAAAAGACTAATATCTTCTGTTCCTTCAAACTAATTATTGCCCAAATTAATTCCTTTAACTAGCAATTCTTGGACACATGCCATATCTAAACAAGTAGTGACTGGAGCACAAAGTTCCTCAATCTCTATAGCTTGGACCTTGATAGTGGGAGTTTGTGGTAACAACCCCTTAACTAGAACTTCTACCTTCTTAACTTTAGTTCGGTTTTGAACGAAACCCCCAAACCCAGAAATTCTTAAATTTTCCCTCTTAAGTTCTTTAAACTTCAATTTTCTGGAAATTCTGGTCTTAATAAAGCTACACTGGCTACCACTATCAAACAACACTCTTACAGCAGCTTCTCCATCATTCCCAATTAATAATGCTGCAGCTTTTTGCAATAATCCCCCTTTACTTTTACTCCTTTTCATAGCAGTGGCATGTGCCACTGATGTCCCAACTTCTGGGGTAGGCCTACTAGGAGTGTTTTCACACAATAATGGCTGATGCCAGCCATGGCATTTTTTGCACAAAATTTTAAACTTACAAAACCTTGCTCTGTGACCTTTCAAAAAACATTTAAAACATGCTGTGGACTTAGTTACCCTGTTCTTTCT
Organism: Bathynomus jamesi; assembly: GCA_023014485.1. Lineage (NCBI taxonomy): Eukaryota > Metazoa > Arthropoda > Malacostraca > Isopoda > Cirolanidae > Bathynomus > Bathynomus jamesi. The sequence goes on along the minus strand of JAJOZX010005701.1, from coordinate 24,323 downwards.
CTCCTCAAAAGGTAAAGCCTCAGCCACCTCACATTTATGACTTGTGGTTGCCTTCGCAAAATATGCATTCCTTGATTCCCTTTAATTTATTCTCAGAGGATGCATGTAGAGCTGACACTGTACCTGGGCTATTCCTTTTTGTAGAAACTTTTGTGCTGTGCCTGCCTTTGTCCCCTTGTTTAACATCCCACTGTGCAAACTCAATTCCCTCTCGTCTTGCTAATTCTGTGCCTAAAAGACTTAACATCTGCTGAAGGTGGATGTACACATGTTCTGTAGAGTGTCCCCTACTTAATTCAAGCAAAATTGAGCTAGGCAATTTAGACTCCAGTATAGTGACCAACATTATACCATATTTTTCCATTCCTACACCCAAGTTGTCCAGGGATATAGTTCTAACTACAAATTCATCATACAACTGCCGTAACTCCTTGACACTATTGGGATTATTAACAGGTGGTATAGCTAAAAGTTCGCGGAGGTGGTTTTTAATTAAGATCTCTGGCTTACCAAACCGTTTCTTTAATATATCCCAAGCTACATTATAATTAGCCTCTGTTAATGCTAACCCTGCTATTGTCTTTGCTGCCTCCCCTTCCAAGAGGGACTGCAAATAATTAAACTTCTCTACCGCACTTAACACTTGACTAGAATGAACTGCTGATTGAAAACTGTCTGCCCATCCTTGCCATTCCTGAATACTCCCAGAAAATGTTTTGAGTACAAGCCTCGGTAATTGAACTACAGATCTGTTAACGTTAATTTCACAAACACCATTTGTTGAGGGTTGTGTTTCATTATTAGACCTGGTCTCTAACTGTACTGAGCTGTTAAACTCTTTTGCTCTGTGGCATACTTTAATTATGTCATCAATAATCTCTTCAAAGTAAATTATGTTATTTTCTATTTCATCCTCTTCTATAAGAGCCTCAATTTTAACATTTACTTCGCTTGGAGCAACCTTTTTAGTTTCTAATATGGAAAACTGCGCAGTCACCAAGCTGAAGTCCTCTTGCTCTATGGCAGAATCTATAGTGGCAATGACCTTTGTAATTAGACCTTTGTAGGCGCTTCTCCTTTTTCTAAACTTGTTCAATTCAGCTGCACTCATCTTCAATGCAAACAACAATTGGGCTCAATACCAAATAAGCTGAATTGGCAAAAATACTTAACCAAACTGATCAAACTCAAATTTTGCATTTTTCAAATAAACTGAATTGCTGGGTGGGGTACTGACCAACCACCAATATGGAGTACCAAATTTTCCACCCAAGTAACTGGCGCACTGAAGTCTTCAACCTTCGCCTACGAACAATAAACCAAAATTAACCAAACCGGTAAAATGTAGGCCCAAAACAACGACAGACTAGTGGCCAAGTTTCGCAATTGGGCGACCAAACTTTCTACCCTGTGACCTTAACTCAATTATGCTCAACCCGTCCAGGCCTAACTTGGGCTACAGTTTGCACAATCAGAACTTTGCCGAAAAATAGTTACCGACTCAGTCTTGGGCTAGAATCCGGTTTCGAAGGACCATGTTATTTTTTATTTTATTGGGTTCAGAATCCCAACTGAGCCGTGAACGGCCAAGCTCTGAAGGGCCAGTTTAACCTACAGCCAGAGCTGGGCAGTATTTAAATACATTTGTATTTAAATACGTATTTAAATACATTTGTGTATTTAGAACTGTATTTATAAATACATTGTTTTTCATGTATTTAAATATAGTATTTAAATACTTTAATGAGTATTTAAATACAATGTATTTAAATACTCAAAATATAAAAATGTAAATACTTTTACTGGTTTAATACACGTTCTGTACTAGCACAGTACGACGCGTCGACAGTGTAGTACAGCATGGTTCATGTTTCAACGTGTCAGTTCAATCAGTTGTGTGCCACTCTTAGTCGAAAGCGGTTGATTTCTTTACCGTGTGCGTGTCATGGCTTCAACAAGCAAATCCGGTGAATCAAACAGTGATATATCTGCAGATAACAATTTAGTGCACCCTCTGTTTGATGGAAAATACTTTAAAATTAAATCTAAAGACGGTAATAAGGTAAAGTGCACCTGCTTGCTGTGTAAACACGAAGTCTCTGCTGCAAGCAATGCTACAACGAATCTGTACACTCATCTGAAGGTAAGTGTTTTTTTAGACATCAAAAAATATCTTGAAATTGACCGAATAATCGTACAAAACGGCTCTGCCTTAAGTGGGCCTGTGTAACTAACTCGTTGCAATCAGTCCAATTTGCGATGGAAAATTCATTGATGAAAAAGCTTTTAAAGTCGTCTGATCTATCGAGTGGTGTATTTATTTCGAAATTCACCGTGTCCCCTAAAGTAGAAATTTATCAAAACATGAATTAGTGAATGCATATGTTAAAATTTGTATGTATTTAAAATGTATTTACAAATGTATTTAAATACAATTGATGTATTTTGTATTTAGTATCTAAATACATTCGTAAAATGTATTTAGTATTTAGTATTTAAATACATTTCTCCCATGTATTTAGTATTTAGTATTTAAATACATTCAATGTATTTATTGCCCAGCTCTGCCTACAGCCCAAGTTAAGCTAGACTAAAAACTTACGGACTTGGAGGTCCTATTAGGTCCTACCTCAGGGATGCTGACTCGATGTGGGCCTACCTTAGGCCTCAGTTGCATAAAATTAAGATAAAAAACAAAAGAGGCACTATTTATGGTCTTCTTTCTAAACCTTGCAACAACAATACAACCTGCACCATTGCACGATGCAACAATCTTGTATCTAAACAACCAAACTGAATTGCAAGAGAGCTCTCTATAAGACCACGCCCTGTAAGTGACGCATTCATCAAACGAGTAGGAAGGACGCGCAGTGCCCCCAAAAAAATGATGCCACAAGAGCCCAAAAATGCTAGTTCTAAATTAAGTGAATTTTTCACCAACCTTACAATTATGAGATGGATATATATATATACACCTTAACTTAATATATACAAGCAATGCTGCATCAATCAGCTTAGTCATCATATCGCCTTGTGACAACAATGGCTCTTCCTCTTCTAGATTTTCAAACATCAGTATAATTAATGTAAAGAACGACGCTTGTTTAGAAGAGCGTCCGCACAAGATGAGGAGAGAGAAGGAGCAAATGAAAAATGAGGCTCCCTTTCTGGGAGGTGCCTCATTTTTCATTTGCTCGTTCTCTCTCCTCATCTTGTGCGGACGCTCTTCTACACAAGTGTCGTTCTTTAGATTAATTATACTGTGTGTTGTTTGTAGTTAATGTGTATATATATATATATATATATATATATATATATATATATATATATATATATATATATATATATATATATAATTTAGGGTGGTCTAAAAAAAATAAATGTTGAAAATTCGTAGGTCTTACCCCCTAAAATTGTTACCAATGTTGAAAAAACTCTAAACATAAAATTTTAATAAGATCAAAAAATTCTAAGTGGTGCCACATCGCAATTGAGTTTAGATGTTTTAAAAAACCTTTTTTGCTTCTTCCCCATAATATAGCTTTATTGTCTTTATGAAAAATATTTCGATATCTATAATTTTTTTGCATAATATAGATTTTTGTATGCTTATTGTGGTTAAATATTCCGAAGCACATCTGTTCTGTTGATACTTGTATTCACTTTTTTCCATGAAATAGATTTCGTCACTTTTTCCATTAAGTGCTCATCTTGCGTAAACGTGTTGAAAGGGCGTTCCTATAACAATCATATTTTTTATTCACAAGCCTCAGTCTTTTGCCAACCTGTCGTTTGCAGTTGTTTGCCGTCATTTGCAGTGTATTTCAGTTCGTTTGCAGTGTTGCAATAGTGAATAATCATATTAGAAATGGCAAGTTACTCAATGAAAACTCGCAGAAATACCGAAATATGGTTCATTGGACAACCAATTGAAATGATATGCGGGAGAAAACTTCCTTCCAAAGGTGATGTGCTCCGTCGTCTTTTTTATTTACTTAAAGAAAAGAAAACTAAGAGAAGCTTCTAAAGCAGTTTACATAGAGGTAGTTGAATTTTGGGAACAAGCCAGAATTCCAACAAGAGTTGATTATAATGTTATACAAATGATTGAGAAAGTATATACGGAATATAGAACGCTCCAAAAATTAAAATTCTGTTGCTCCGAAACTCAGCGTGAGAAAGAGAGATTGTTTCAGGACAGTTTAAACGATCTCTTTGATATTGCTCACCAAAAAGCGCACGAGATGACTAAGATTAAAGAAGACAGAATTCCTCCAAGCTCAAAAACAGAAGGGAAGAAAAGGATATATGGCTAACAGTGACAAAGCATTATCAGAGAAAGAAGATCGTAAAAGGAAGAGAGAGCTAAAAAATGGTTAGCACGTAGGGAAAGTAAGAGAAAGGAGGAAGAAACAAAGTCTTCCAAATTGACTTCATGAAGTAGCATGAGTAGTGAAGATGAAACAATGAGCATGAGTAGTGAAGATGAAACAATGTTGTGTAAAACTAACACGGCATCAAAAAATAATGCAGGCAAGAAGGTTAGCAAACCAAGTAAGAAGGAACTTGTAACACGAGACGTTGCAGTTGCACTAGATAGATCGAATATTTCTGATAGACAGGCCGTATATGTGCTATCAGCTGCTGCTTCTGCATTAGATCATGATCTTGATGACTTGTCCATAAGCAGAAGTACAGTTCGTCGAAAGAGAATGGATGTACGTGAGAAAATCGCAAAAGATTTAAAAGAATCCTTTAATCCTGAATGTTCTTTAATGGTGCATTGGGATGGAAAAATGCTAATCGATTTAACTGGCAATGAAAAAGTTGAAAGATTAGCAGTGTTGGTGTCAGGAGGAGGCAAATCAAAATTGCTTGCAGTACCCAAACTCGAGTCTGGCACAGGAGTAGACATTGCAACAGCTGTTGTCGAATGTTTAAAGGACTGGAACTTAATTGATTGCATTAAAGGTATGTGCTTTGACACAACTGCCACGAACACGGGTCCTAAAAAGGAGGCTACTGCACAAATAGAACAAAAGCTTAGAGAAGACTTGCTAAATATTACATGCCGGCACCATATAATTGAACTTATTGCATCCAATGTTTTTAAGGTGTGTCTTTGTTCCGCCAGTAACGGACCTGATATTCCGATATTCAAATGTTTTAAGTTTGCCTGGAACTCCATCAATAAAGAAAATTTTGAAACCTTTCCTGATACTCCAGGACGTGATGAACTGCTTGTTATTTGTAAGAAACATCTAACCTCCACACAAATCCGAGATGATTGCAGAGAGGTCCTGGAACTTACAATCATCTATCTAGGAGATGTACCACCACGTGGAGTCAAATTTCTAAAGCGAGGTGCTTTGCATCGTGCCAGGTGGATGTCTCGCATAATCTATGCAATAAAAATGAATCTTTTCTGCTCACAGTTTAAAATTACTCTAAAGGAACAAAGTGGAATAAAACGTTTTGCACAATTTACCATTAGACACTGTTCCTGCATGGTTTTCTGCACTTATCGCTACTTCTACCCCTGCCAATGATCTTTCGCTACTAAAACTGCTGCTAGTATATGAAGACAAAAGCATTGCTTCTGCAGTATCTCAAGCACTTTCTCGCCATTTTTGGTACCTAAGTGAATTTCTTATTTCACTTTCATTCTTTGATGAAGATATTTCCGTTGATGTTAAGAGAGACATGGTAAAGGCACTCGACATAAGAGGATCTAAACATCCGCCCAAAAGAATAAATTTGAATCTTTCTGTCATTGATATTCAAAACAAGACAGTAGCCAGCTTTGTTACTAGCTCGTCTCGACTATTTTTCACTAAGCTCGGACTCCCAATAGCCTTTCTTGAGGACGATCCAATAAACTGGAAGAACAGACAAGATTATCAAATGGCCCTTGAGTATGTCAAGTCACTGATGGTAACAAATGATAACTCCGAAAGAGGAATAGCATTAATAAAAAATTTAAATGCACATCTAACTAAGAATGAAAGTCAAAAGCAGTTTCTCCTGCAAGTAGTGGAGCAACATCGCCTGCAGTTTCGTAATGTAAAAAAATCAAACTAAGCAGGAACTGTGAATGCAGCAACAATGAGTGGGAGATGGGCACCCATGAGACCCCCACCTCTGAGTAGTTAATACTCCATTATAGTTGAATATGGAGGGGAACTGCGATAAAGTAAAGAATTTTTTTAATATGAATTCAAAGAATTTTGAAACAAGAAAAAAATTAAGAAATTTAAAGTCGAGTGTGTCACCACTAAATATTTATTAATTTTGATAAGTTTTGGTCAGTAATGTTTTTTTAATATAGGTAACAATTTCCGAGGGTAAGACAAGATTCAGATACTTTTAAAATGTACTGTATAATTTTGGACCACCCTAAATTATATATATATATATACAGGGTGGGCGGAAAGTAGCTCCCTATTTTGGATTGGTAAAAAAATACGTATATTATCCATTTATTTCAGAAGAAATAATATGAAAAGGTAGGCATACATGGTAGGTTTTCTATAAAATTCAATGTGGGCTCCAACTCTTTCCACCAGCTTCTGGAGCCGCCCAGGTATGGCGTCCACTGACTTTAGCAGGAACTCCGGCGGGATGGAGGACATGACTTCCCGAATTCGGTCCTCCAGTTCTTCCAATGTCCTCGGTTTGGTGCGGTAGACTTCTTCCTTTACCCACCCCAAAAGAAAGAAGTCGCACGGTGTCAAGTCGGGGCTCCTGGCTGGCCATTGTTGTCCGTGAGTGGCTGGATGCCCACTTCCCTGGGCGTTGGATGGGTCGTCGTGGTCCACATCAATGGCCAGCCAGGAGCCCCGACTTGACACCGTGCGACTTCTTTCTTTGGGGGTGGGTAAAGGAAGAAGTCTACCGCACCAAACCGAGGACATTGGAAGAACTGGAGGACCGAATTCGGGAAGTCATGTCCTCCATCCCGCCGGAGTTCCTGCTAAAGTCAGTGGACGCCATTCCTGGGCGGCTCCAGAAGCTGGTGGAAAGAGTTGGAGCCCACATTGAATTTTAGAGAAAACCTACCATGTATGCCTACCTTTTCATATTATTTCTTCTGAAATAAATGGATAATATACGTGTTTTTTTACCAATCCAAAATAGGGAGCTACTTTCCGCCCACCCTGTATATATATATATATATACACTGTACTATATATATATATATATATATATATATATATAATACTGTACTATATATATATATATACTGTACTATATATATATATATTATATATATATATATATATATATATATATAAAAGGTGGGCAGGACCGAGTTCCAAAAGGACCGAATTCCAGGAACTCGGTCCTTTTTAAGGACCGTGAGCGGGAAAGTAGGTCCTTTTCTCAGTGAGGACCGAAATGAGGAGCGACGGTCCATTTCTAAGCAATTCCGGACGGTCCGGTCCGGACGGACGGTCTTTTTTAGTGATTTTAGTGTGTTTAGTGATTATTTGACGTTCTAAAGAAGATGGATCGTATCCTCCAGAAGACTCAGAAAGAGACTGAGACTGAACTGAAACTTGTTTCAACACCTGGAGGAGACGAAGAATCTACTGATGTTAGTGCTTCAACTTCAAGTCAAGCAACTGGAGCTCCTAGCGGAAGAACTGAACCCGGCAATCCCTGGCCGTACCTGGACAAATACTTTGAATACCTGGGCCCCAAGGGTGAGCAGAACCAGAGCAGCAGCGAGGGTGAGAATGACCAGGACAATGACGACTTCTTTGAGGCTCTCTACGAGGGCGGGGAGAAGACGAAGGAGACCGGGACCAAGTTGGTGGAGACATTTCTCAGCGAGAGGCCTGTGAAACCCTTCATCTTCAACAAGGACTCGTTCCCCAGCCCGGCGTTGAAGGACTTGTTCATCAAGTTTAACACGCCTATCCCATCCAGTGCCGCCGTGGAGAGGCTCTTCTCTTTGGGGAAGGACGTCCTCAAGCCGAAAAGGTCAGGGCTCAGTGACAGCCATTTTGAAATGCTAGTCTTCTTGAAGGGAAACTCAAGCATTTAACTTAACTTTTTTTCATCATTTATGTATTGTATTAATTATAATTTACGTTAATAAAATTAAAGATTTCCGGTGTTTTTAATTTCATTTTTCATTTTAATCAAATTTTTCACTTATATTATATATAAGGACCGAGGACCGAGTCGTTCCTAGGTCCTATCTTCAGAAAGGACCGTGACCGGGACCGTCGGTCCAGTTTGAGGCAAGGACCGGGACCGGGACCGTCGGTCCTTTTTGAGGCCCGGGTGCCCACCTTTGTATATATATATATATATATATATATATACAGGGTGTACATAAAGTCAGGATCTATTTTTGTGAAATAATTATTTTTTTATATTTTTCTTTTCAGAAGCCCTTAGAATGAATACAAAAGAGCGTGTGGCAATAGTAATTTGGCGAATCGAGGGAAAGAAATACAATGACATCAGAGAGAAGTTTAGAAGGAGATTTCATAAGCCGTGGCCAATAGACAAGACAATACGAAAATTGGTGAACAAATTTAAACGAACGGGATCTGTAAATGATGAAGCAAGATCAGGACGACCGTGTATGTCAGATCTTACCGTGAATGCAGTACGCGGAATTATCACTGAGGAGCCACGTACATCCGTTCGTGCTGCATCACACAGACTCGGCCTCCGGACGTCATCTGTGCACAAAATTCTGAAAGTTAATTTGCAGAAGAAAAGCTATCATTTGCAGATTTTACATGATTTACATGAGGAAGATTTCCCTCGACGAAGTGCTGTGTGTGCTGATCTCGTAGAACAAATTTGGAGTGATAATTTAATGGACAACATTCTCTTTAGTGATGAAGCCACTTTCCATACGTGTGGAAAAGTAAATCGCCATAACTGTCGAATTTGGGCAGATGAAAGACCGAATGATTTCGTCCAAAATTGGGAAAGAGACTCACCTAAAATTAATGTCTGGATGGGTTTAACAAAATCTAAGGTTTATGGTCCTTTTTTCTTTGCTGAAGCTACAGTTACGGGGCTTATTCATCTGGACATGTTGCAGCAATTCCTTAAACCTCAGCTGATTAGGGATAGGATTGTTAGTACCGTCGTCTATCAACATGATGGTGCTCCTTGTCACTATGCCAAAATTGTTCAGGATTATCTAAATGGACGTTTTCCAAATCGCTGGATCGGACGCGAAAGCAACAGACTTTGGCCAGCGAGATCACCAGATTTAACCCCTTTAGATTTCTTTGCATGGGGCTTTATCAAATCGCACGTCTATCAGACGAAGATTACGAGTCTTGAAAACTTACGTACACGTATACGAACTGCTGCAGATAACATAACCCCGCAAATGCTCCAGAATGTGTTTAGAAATGCTGCGGAACGATTTGAGCTGTGCAGGGATACTGATGGGCGTCACGTCGAATCCTACTCTTAATTATTTAATAAATGTTACCACTTTATTATTTTATGATTGAATTCCATATAATTTCCAAGTGCTTCACAAAAATAGATCCTGACTTTATGTACACCCTGTATATACTGTATATATATTATATATATATATATATATATATCTTAATCTTACTATGCAGCCCCTTCATGGGAACCTGGCGGCACCCAGGAAGTCCGCCACAATCGCTGGGCGGGTCCAGAGGTCTCTTAGTGAAGAAATATTGTATTGGTGCCTGAGCTGTATGAAAGAAGGGCAGTGTAGTAGTAGGTGTTCTACAGACTCTGTTGGGTAGTGGCATCTGGGGCATTCGGGGTTGGGTGTTTGGGTGATGCGGTGTTTGTACAGCTGCAGGGATGGATGGTGGCCCGAGCGGAGATGGGAGAGTGTTACACGTGTTTCTTGGGAGGAGGGCCTCAGAAGGGTCGATGTCAGGTGGAATTGTGTTTAGTATTGAGTTTGGGGGGCCGGTTTGTTAAGGTTTGTTGTGTCAGTTAAATGTGTATGTGTTTGGTGGCGGTGATGTTAGGGGAAGCTGGTTGTATTGCTGTGAGTAGCGCGAGGCCGGAGTGCATTTCTTGTTTCTAGCTGGGGGTTCTAGTTCTGTTGTGTGTTGGCATACGTGTGAAGGTGAAATTGATATTGCATAGAACTCTGTTCCTATCATGTTTAGATGATAGTTGATGGGCAGAATTTTTGTTTCTGTATGGAGATGGTCTATGTATGTGGTGCGGGTACAGCCTGTGATGAGTCTGAGTGCTTTGTTTTGTGTGGTTTGGAGTTTTTTGAGGTTAGTGTCAGATGTTGGTGGAAACCATGCAGTTGAATTGTAGTTCATTGTTGTGCGAATGAATTGTTTATAGAGAGGCGTTAGGGTTTCTTTGTGTTGGCCGAAGGTTGTACCTGTGAGTGCTCTCAGTACGTTGATTTTGGTTATGTCGGGAGAGAATGTCGTATGTGACTCCAAGAATGGTAGGTGTTTCGTTGAGGGGAAGGGGTTAACCTGCGAGGGTAATTGTTTGGTGCTTGTTTGTTTCGTGTTTATCTGGTGTCAAGAGTGTAACTGGATTTTTGGGATGATGCTGACATCTTGTTTTTTGCTAGCAAGTGTTCTAATTGGTTGAGGTATGACTGTATGTTACGAGCTGCTGTTGTGTATTTAGGGTGTTGCGCCGTGATGGTTAAGTCATCTGCATATGACTGAACGTGTATCTTTAGATCGGGGGCGGGGGAGTTGTGGTAGATCATGCATAAACAAATTGAAAAATGTTGGGGAGAGGATGGCACTTGGGGGACGCTATTGAAGAGAGCAAGTGTCCTGGATTTGTGACTTTTGTGTATGACTTTTGCTTGTCTTCCTGCTATGAAGTTTGTTAGCCATTTCTTGTCGTTGTTGTGCATGTGTGTCTTTAGTATCTTTTTGGTTAATATGTGACGGGGGACAGTGTCTTTAAAGGCCTTGTTTGTCTATTGCAGCAAGTATGGTTCGTGAGGGGGGGGGCTTTGTTGGCTAAAGTCGTCTAGTATGTGCTGTGTTAAGTTGGTGAGGAGTGTGCTGGTGGAATGATTCGGCCTGAAGCCATGTTGTGTATCAGAGAGTGGGATGTGGTTTGATTCTGTTGTGGATTAGTTTTTCAAGAATTTGGATACGGTGGAGAATAGGGAGATGGGTGTGTAAGAAGGTTGATTTGGAGGTTTATTAGGTTTTAGGATGGGAATTATGTGTGCTTGTTTCCAGATGCTGGGTATTTTGTTGTATAGCCAGGAAAAATTGAAGATTTTTGTGAGGACAGCTGTGGCTGTGGGGCCGAGGTGTTTCAGGTGTATGTTGGAGATGTGGTATGGTCCTTCTGCATGTGATTGAGTGATCTGATGGCCGTCTGGGTGTATGTGGCAGTAAAAGGTGGATTTTCGTTTTGGTTAATTTGTGCATTGTGGATGTTCTTCACTATCTTCCTATTTTGAGGGGAAGTTGGTTTGTGGCTGATTTTTTAGTAGTGTTTCATGAGGATGTGACAGTGTTGTGTTGGTGTAGGTGTTGTGTGGGAGGTGTGGATTTTCTTTATGGTGCGCCAGAGCTGGGTACTGTGAGTTTTGTGGTCTATAGTGCTGATGTATTATTACCAGTTTTTAGTTTTCTGTGTAGTGATGAGGTTGGTGATGTTGTTCAATGTTTGGATCTGTTCAGTTTCTTGAATGGTTGGTGTTCTGATTTGTCGAAGTCTATTTCGTTGTTTAATAAGGGCTGCAATTTGTGGTGAGAAATGTGGGTTGTATTGTTTCCTATGTCCTTCTGAAATGTTTTTTGCTGGCTTAGTTAACTACTGTATGTTAGTGAAGTGTGATGTAGCTTGGTCAGTTGAGGCAAACGAGTCTAGTGTGAAGTCTTGTAGGTTGTTTTCGTCGTGATCTGTGGATGCTTGCTAGTTTGCACGTTTGTAGTTCGTGTAGGTTTTCTAAAAAGTGGAATGGACTGGGTGGGTCAGTTGATATGTAATGATGATTGGTAGGTGGTCTGAGGATAGTTCATATATGTCTGCCATGTTGTGCTTGTGTGTAGTATGGGTGAGCAGAATGTGATGGCAGGTGATGTGGGTTGCTGGTTCTGTTGTATAGGTTTTCTGGTAGGTTGATTTCTGTAGTTTAGAATATTGAGGGAGCTGAGTTGGTCGAGAAGTGTTACTCCTCTAGGGTCCGTGGTGGTGGGCATTGAAGTCTCCACCAAGGAAGTGGTTCTGTAGTTCGGCTATGGTCTGGAGTTCTGGTGTATATCCTGGGGGCAAGAGGTTGGTGGTGGGATGTAGAGGTTTGTGATGTTGAATGTGGTGTTCATTGTTCTGATTCTTACTGTTTGAATTTCTAGTGTATTGTCATTGTTTATGAGTTGTTGTGTGTGTTCTGCTGAGTTAGTGAATTGTATGTCATTGTGGATAAGGGTGATGAGGCCTCCGCCTCGTTGTTGTCTGTCCTGTCTGATGGTCGTGTAGTTATGAAATTGGGATAATCTAGTGTTGTGGGTGAGCCGGGTTTCTTGAATGATGGCTACGTGTATTTTGTGTTTCTGTAGGAGACTGTTGAGTTCTGCATGTTTGTTCTTGATGCCATTTATTTTTACTTGGAGAAGATTAAGTGTATGTCTGGGGCTGTGAATGGATACGAGGTTGTTGTGGGGAGGGGGTGCAGTTGTTGCAGGTCCGCTGTGCTGTGTATTGTTCTGTGGAAGTGTTGAGCAGTAGAGGCGAGTCCACTCCCTGCAGCTGTTGCATCGGATGGAGAATTGGTGTCTGGTGATGTCTGTGGCATTTCGTACAGGTGTATGTTAGTGGGCCTGGGTTTGGTTCGATGTCCCCGGCTTGGAAGAGTTGCTGGCGTACTGGGGCCGGGTCCTCATCCGCCATGTTTAAAAAGGGGGCAAGGCGTATAGTTAAGGTGAGACCTGTTTTGGACCCGGTCTAGGGACAAGGGAACGGCCCTGAGGACCGATCCCCCGGCAGGGGGCAGGGTAAGTTGGACTCTTTGAGCACTCGGGAGCGAACCCGAAGCTTGAAGACATTTCCGTTCTTCTTAACGGTGTCCTCTGCGAAGTGGTGCCTTTTTTGTCTTTCCACCCCCGGGAGCCACAATGGCACCGCGAGAAGGTGTCACATTCACCACCTATATATATATATATATATATATATATATATATATATGTCGGCGAGATGATGATATTCTTCGTTACACCATCTCCGACGTTTAAAGTATTCTCAGTATGTCGCTTCCTCGCATCGACAAGGAAGTTTATACCGCTTAATTAATCTGACTGCGAGATTTCGGAACATCACTTTATACCCTTGCTCCTATGGCGTCCTCTCTCTCTCTCTCTCTCTCTCTCTCTCTCTCTCTCTCTCAGTCCGTTGAGAGAGGGGAATGCTTTTCTCTCGCTGAAGGATATAAAATGACGCATCAACTTTGTCAGTCTTTATTTCATAAGGTTGGAATCACTTTTAAAATATTAGTTTTCTTTTACAATACAGAGTAATTAGAAAATCAAATCCTTAACACAACACTTGTTTAGAGAATTGTAAAAAACGAAAAAAGGACCTCAGCCGAGACCTGCTGCCCCAAGGGCGAAACACCGACTCTCTGCACGAAGGCTGAGGCGGGACTGACCCTCGCAGTTTTTTTTTTTTCACTCTGCCCTGGAGAAAACTCCCATGGTGCCACGTATTACAATAGATTATTAAAATTTGCAAAATCCCACTCTAATAATGATATGAGCAAAAGAATTTATAAAATTGTAGTTTTACACTTGACTCTTTTATGTGATTTATAATAGTCGAAAGGAACATTTAGAATTTAGAATTTAGGAATCTTGGTTTAAGATTATAGATTTGGCACACTGGAGTCGTTTAGGGTTATCGAAAGAATGCCAGATGATCCACTGGGCATCGACGTGAGTTACTCAAATATTAAGAATTTAACGGATTTATATTTTCAATTTATACAAACACAATATCTTTTAAAGGATTAATACTTTAATTTATACAGTGATATTTTTAAATTTTAACCAAAATTTATTTTCCTGTGGAAACCCTTTTTACACACACACACACACACACACACACACACATATATATATATATATATATATATATATAGTAGGGTCTCGTTAATCCGAACACTTTGGGAGGACCGGACAAGTTTCAGATTAGCGAGTTTTTCGGATTATTGACACTCGCATATAAATTACCTATAAATCAAGAAAAATTAAAAGAATATATAGTATTAACATATGAAATTAATTAAAGTACTCACCAAGTTTGTGTATTTTACTTTAAAATTTCTGGAGGTTCAATAAAAAATTAGGTTTTTTTAGGCAAAATTTCTCGATTTGGGTAAGAATTTCTGATTTTATTATTTTCTAAAAGAAAAACTCGGGAGATATCCAGATTTTTTGGGCACTTGGCATCACCGGGTCTAGCACAGGCTCACACGCTAGTCAGACCAAAACTTTCGGATTAGCGAGTCTTTTGGATTACTGAGTTCCGGGTTATCGAGACCCTACTGTGTGTGTGTGTGTGTGTGTGTATACATATATATATATATACTTTGCTTTGTCTGGAGCTACAGGGCGGGTCCCTCTATGGCCAGTATGGGAATGCATCTTCCTCCGATGTAAGGGTTCTCTCTGCCTTCGTGGACCATTGGACCCGGCTGATCTGCTTGTTTCTTTCTCCTTCTCTCCCCCTTTCCTTATAACTTTTTTTTTCATATTTGGCTTTGTTGTGGACCTTGGGTGAGGGAAGTGGTTGTCCTTCACCCTTGTCGCCTTAAAACCAAACCCAAGCACTGTCCCTGCCAATTCTCACCGCGCGTTGGATGAGTGGCCGCCTTTTAGGCACGGAGACTGGGTATGGGTGTACCTCCCCTACGTAACATCTATTGGCGGTGAGACCGAGTGTGCCCACGATTCGCCTTTCCTTTGTTAGGGTCGGTGGTGGCTGGATGCGCGCGGGAGATGAAGTTTCCTTTTTTCTGCTATGGCTGCTGCTTCTCGTCTTACGACCCCTGCTTCTAATTCTCGGTTTACTTCTCTTAGCATTCGGGTGGTGGACAACCAGGCCCTCGAGTCCTTTACCACTGAAACACCGCGTCTTGAGAAGGTCGACCCTCCCTCTCTGGCTGCGAAGCACTCGCGTTCTCCTCGATCTAAGAATTTTCGTAAGTCTTGTCCCGCAAGTCTTTTGACCCCTTCATAGGGGCCGATGGCTCCTGTTCTGACTACCCTCGATTTCTGGTCCTCCGATCTTCCGCCTCTTCTCCCCTCTCACAACGAGATGTTTTTGAGGTCTATGATGATTTCACTTCCCGTTGTAGCGATCCCCGACATGTGGCCCCAGAACGATGACTCTCATTGTGGAAGTCCCTTCCAAGGCCCAATACCAGAAAGTTTCGTCCCTCTCTACCCTGGCTTCTGCTCCCCTGGACTGCTGCCTTCCCCACTCTTCCTTTAACACTTGTACGGGTATAGTCCATGCTCCCCGTCTTTTGGAATACGCGGAATCGGTTCTTCTCACCTGCCTCTCTTCTCAGGTGACTCGTGTTTACTACCCCACACCACCCCGTATGGTCCATGGGGCAAGGGTTCCTCCTCCGGGAAAATTATATTCCCAGGTCACGCCAGTGTTTTACTTGCCAGAGGTTCGGACACGTAATACGTGTCGAAGTTCCCTGGTATTTGTGTTAATTGCGCTTCTCCGACACATGGTTCTTCCTGTTCCTGCCGTCTACTCCCCTTCCCCTCTGCACCCCTCTCCAGGCAGTAGCGGCCGGGTTTTCCTTGACCATTTATATTCAGTTTGTTCTTTTTATCTCGCCTCGTCATAGTGGGGCAGATAAGTAAATATATTCAGGGCAATCTTTCAAATAGTGATACAAGCACCAAAATTGGCATGGATACCCCTCTGAGACTACTCTTTTGAAAAAGCCCGTTAACCACCTAAAATTCAAAATGGCCGCCGTTGAAATACTTATTTCACTATAAAAATTTGACAGAGTCGTCCGATTTGAATGATCTTGGCATCAAATCATGTTTTTGACCATGGAGAAGCTGAATTTACAACCCTAAAACTTCTCAGAAGCTTCTTTCTACCATTTGTAGCACATTGACTGAAAATATATGCAGCTTACTAATAATTAACTTTCTTATTTTTGTTTCAGAAGTCAGCCAGGGCGTGAACCGCTCATCGTCTCACAAGATGGCCAGTTTGGCTGAATTACCTTCTAAGTTGCAAGTTGACTGGAACAAATGTTGTCTGTCAAATCGAGAAGAAGGACGAAGATCTCAAATCACCACCAACCCACTATCCATGTAGTACTGAACATGATGGCTACTCTATGATTGCGTCAAATGTTCCACTCTTTCACGCCATCAATGATCTCCCAATCGTTTTGGATCCAGCAAGATTAGATGGAGGCGGCGGCATAGAAGAAACGCTGAGAAAGAACAATGCAAAATACCATCAGAGCTGTCGACTAATGTTCAACACCACCAAACTGCAACGGTCAAGGAAAAGAGTAACTAGTGCTAGTAGTACAGATGAAGGACGCAGCAAGATGCGAAGAACCAGCCATAAAGGTTTATAGTCTGAGTGCTTCTTATGCGAGAAGAAAGCTCCAGCATCAGAACTGAGACAAGCCATGACCATGCAGCTCAATAAAAGACTGAATGAATGTGCCCAAAACCTAAACGATGGAAGGCTTTTGGCCAAACTGAGAGGTGGAGATGATGTAGCACAAGAGGTGAAGTACCATTCTTCTTGCTTGGCAGGCCTGTACAACAAGGAGAGGGCCTGCTTGAACAAGAAGTAGTGCCAAGGGTCGCTAGAGAAGGAAGTCAACCAACTACCCACTACTGCACTGGTATTTTCTGAGCTACTCGCCTACATAGTTGAGACCAAAACCAGCAGTGAAGGTCCTGCTATATTCCGGCTTGCAGATATGGTCAGCCTGTACAAGCAGCGGCTTGAACAACTGGGGGTAGAAACACCTGAGGTCAACTCAACCAGACTAAAGGACAAGCTGTTGGCAGAAATGCCTGAGCTAGAAGCTCATAAGAAGGGGAGAGATATCCTCCTGGCTTTCCACAAAGATGTAGGCTCAATCCTATCACAAACCTCCGACTACTTCGAAGCCATTATCCTTGCCAAAGCAGCC
This sequence comes from Bathynomus jamesi, assembly GCA_023014485.1. Lineage (NCBI taxonomy): Eukaryota > Metazoa > Arthropoda > Malacostraca > Isopoda > Cirolanidae > Bathynomus > Bathynomus jamesi. Next base: position 7,156 of record JAJOZX010005701.1, on the reverse strand, counting down.
AAGATCTTGTGAAGACACATGGTTGTTCACAAGTCCTCATTTGATGGAACTTTTCATGGAGGATATGTTGAAGAAGCCATTCCAGCGACTCTTCTCCAGTTTGTGGGGATGATTGAACATGGGGCTGATATAAAATCTCAACTGAGATTTGGAGCATCAAAGACAGACCTAGCAATGGCGCAGCTGCTGCAGTACAACTGCTACGCAAGGTAAAAAGAAGGAGCAGCTACTCACCGGCATTCAAAAGATCGGGAGACCCCGTTCCCTGTTTACATGGGAATGTCTGTTTTTGCGAAAACCCGAAAGCCACTTCTGGTAGAAATGCTTCATGAGCACGGCATCAGCATTTCATACGACAGAGTGCTCGAAGTCTCCGCACAGCTAGGAGAAGCAGCTGTCAACAAGTACGTGGAGGATGGGATGGTATGTCCACCAGTTCTGCGAAGAGGGTTGTTCACCACATCTGCCATGAACAACATAGACCACAACCCAGCTGCAACGACAGCAACCACCTCTTTCCATGGAACCAGCATTTCAGTCTTCCAGCACCCAACCTCGGACAATAAAGGTGAAAATCGTAAACCGCTCCAACTTGGAAAGAGCAAGGTGAAGACAGTCCCAGAACTTCTGACCCCTTCACCAACATCCGCCCTGCGTACTTCACAAAGAAGAATCCTTCTCCTCCCAAAGTCCAAGGTCTGACTGTCCCAGTCGCTGCCTTGGCGAGACCGCAACTGGCTCCTGAGTACGAATGGCTGGAGAAGGTCAGCGTCACCGAAGAAGTAGATGGTGCAGTGAATGTCACTTGATCAGCCCACCATGCATCCAAGAAGAGAAGTCAGCATTGCATCGCTGTTACCTCTTCTTCGAGATGAAGCCCACTCGATTGCTACAGTACGATATGTGATGGACAAGATCAAGGACACAATTGCACTCCTCAACCCAGGTCAAGTTCCTGTCATCGCCGCTGACCAGCCAATCTATGCAGTAGCGAAGCAGATCCAGTGGCACTGGCTCGAGCGCTATGGTGAAGATAAGTTTGGAGGCCTTCATATTGAGATGGCTGCACTGAGCTCTGCTGGAACTCTACTCAAGGACAGCGGATGGACAAGAGCCCTCGTTGAGGCAGAGGTGGCCTCTTCTGGAACGGCAGAATCATTTCTGTCAGCTTCAAGCGTCACCAGAACACGTCAAATGCACCATATTACAGCATGCAGTCTCTACAACCTCCTGAAGGCAGCCTACAATGATTATGGAAAATTTGGGAGTACCGAAATGGAAGACCCACCTAATCTTGGATATGTCACATTGACATTCAAAAAAAATAATAATGAAAGTAAATCAGAAGAACTTGAACTCTTGCTGAGAAAAAATAAAAAGACACCAACGAAGAAACAAATATGGGATGAAAAGAAAAAAAGATCCCATAGCTAGAAATGGCAACATGGTTTTGGGAAGAAGAAAAAAAATGGCAATAACAGCAACAGTTCATTATTGGTGTCAAAAAATTAAATTTAAGATTTTATATCATTTCAAGGTAAGAAGTTCATAAATTTCCCTTCGGTTATTAAATTTAGGTTAAATAAGCTGACATTTCAGCTGTAATTGTTTAACAATAGAGTATGGAAGTCCAGTTTATGGACACATAGCTAGGCTGGTTCATCTTTAGCCTAGGTCTTGCATCTTCAACGTAGCCTAGGCTGTGTTTAGGCTATTCTAGTTGGAGCAGGACCTATTTTTTCCATAATGATTATTGCACAGAGGCACACGAACACTCCGAAGGAGTGCTCAGTTTAGAAGATTGGTATGAGAGACGCAAACTGCAAAGCCCGCAGTTTCAGTTCTGGAATATGGTGCTGTCAATGGAATTGGTGATGCTCTCACTGATCCGGGCGTTCAGGGAAGCCAACTTCACTAGGTACTGTCAAGCGCTGTCTGAACTGATACCGTTCTTCTTTGCCAACAACAACGTGAACTACGCACGGTGGTTTCCCATTCATCTTAGAGACATGGTAATCCTAGATCAGAAACACCCCCAGCTGGCTCTTGAGTTTCACAGGGAAAAATTTGTTGTGCACAAATCGAGCCGGGAATTCTCAGCAATGGCCATCGACCAAGCTCACGAGCAAGCCAATGCCGTCATCAAAGGTGACGGGGGGTGCAGTCGGTGTGACTGAAGACCCATCAGCGCTGAGAAGATGGATGGTGGCTGGCCCTGAAATCAGTCAGCTGGTTGCTCAGTACGAGGGAGGGTCAGAAGCCAAAGATGTAACTGAACGTGGCAGACACCATGAGCAGACTGAGCGAGCTCAAAGAGTGTTCTTTGAGAAAGTAGACAGGCTGTATAAGGTAATGAAGGACATGGGCAATCCTTTCCAGGAAGAGACTGGGGACCTGCTTACACAGACACAAAGGACATTGCCCCCCAGTGCTGCTGAAATGATTGGCACACACTATGAGAGGGGCAGAATCCGCTTCCTGGAATTCATGAAGGGGCTAGAAAGTGAAGAGGAATGCACGTTCTACAAGCCAATGAAGAAAGACAAGCTGGACTTCTTTAGGCAAGAAGCAGCTCCTGGTGATCAAAAGCAAAAGATACTGAAGGAAGACTGCCGCCTCTTCTCCAAGCTCTTCATTTCATGCCAGACCAGAGAGTGTGACCTACAGGAGTTCTTTCGGTATGAGAACCAGTTATTTCCTGCTTCATTGAGTGACAGTGGAAAGCTTCACACTTCCCAGAAGTCTCAGCTTGCTGCCATTCTTGAGGCTCGTGTTACAATACCAGACACCGAACCAGAGGCTGATGCCATCATCATTGACACTTACTTCTCCTTCCGCCTTCCTTGATTTCTCTTGGTTTGTCACTCTAGACCTTTACGGTAGTGATCATTTCCCCCTCCTCCTCCTCCGTACGTCCCGGACTCTCGGCTCCTCCTACCCGATGGTCTCTCGCTAAAGCTGACACCTCTTTTCCACTCTGAAAGTCAAATCTCTGCAGCTTTGAGCAACTTCCCGACTGTCGATGCTGCCTCCGCCTACCTCACCGATCACAACACTTGTGCCGCTCTGTCCTCCATTCCCAAATCAACATTTCCCCGGCACCTCTCCCCCTTTGGTTCCATGGTGGACCCCGACATGCGCTCTGGCCGTTCAAGCTAAGAAGTCGGCCTTCCGCCGTCTTTAGCGTAATCCATCCCGCGCAAATGGGATCAAACCCGTCGCACGATCCGTGAAGCCCGCCGCTTTTCTTGGTGAGCTTACGTCTCCTCTCTCACCTCCCGCACCCCTTCCTCCCGAATTTGGAAGAAAATTCGGAAAATTTCTGGTAAATCCTCTTCTCATCCTCCTCCTGTCCTTATGATAGACGGACGCCCAGTGTCCTCTCCTACTGCAGTGGCCGAGACCATAGCTTCCATCTCCCGATACGACCACCCTGATCCTGCTTTCCTCCGACGTAAGGCTTTGCTCGTTCGCTTCCCTCACCTTTTTCACTCCCAATAATTTCCCCTATAACCACCTTTTTTCCATGGCGGAGCTGAGGTCGATGTTGGCTTCATGCGGCAACTCTGCTCTCGACCCCAACGGCATTCATTTCGAAATGCTTCGCCACCTACACTTTTTGGTTTTTTCTTTCTCCTCACCCTTTACAATTGGATTTGGGTAGAGGGCACCTTCCCCTCCGGTTGGAGGGAAGCAGTGGTGCTCCCTTTCCTTAAACCGGTAAGGACCCGACATCTCCCCTCAATTACCGTCCACTAGTCCTTGTTAAAAAAAGTGGTTAGAAATAACCGCATATATTTCCAAATAAAATATAAACAAAATAAATATAGAATAAAAATAACAACCCTCGTTTCTAACCAACTAGTGAAGTTGGGTTTCCCTAATTAACAAAAAGAAGAAAGAAAAAAAGTTTCCGAGATAAAGAAAAAGAGAGCTTTGTCCATTCTTGAAAAATTTTGACTGCATGAAGCGGGCTAGTTTTTTCGAAAAGAAAAATTCTCGTGGTTCCCCAACTAACCGGGCAACTTAAAGTCAACCTTTAAACCTCACAACCTTTAAATCTTATCCTTAATAACCACTGCAATTAAACAAAAACCCTGTTTAACTAAATAGAGGCCTATCAGAACTAGGTATAAGTAAGTTAATTAAAGAAAATAACTAAGGTAAGAGAAAAACTAGGTACCTAGAAGAAACTCGAACCGGGCTACAACTGCCCTAACTCAATAATTAAATAGCTATTATAGCCCCTATTAAAACTTAAAGGCAATATAGCCCTAACTTAACTTGAGTAAAACTTTCAACACCTTAAACCTTAAACCTTTAAAAACAAAAACTTAAGGGCAATACAGCCCTAGCCTAACTTAACCTGCAAAACCTAGGTCTGGGAAATAGCCCCTACAAATAAATAACCTAGCAGTGTGTTAAATAATAACTTAAAACTTAACAAATAAAATTCAAACCTGCAAACTAAATGAAACTTATGGATTAGTTAGAAACAGAAAGGGTAACGTTCAACTGGCAACTTCATTTTTGGTAAGTCTAAATTAATTTTAATGAATTTAGCTTCACCATAGTTAGTAATCTGGCTGCTGACCAAATTTTAACCTGAAAACCACTGCAACCTACAGTGAAAAAATCTGTAGCTATGTTGAGTGTCTAAATAGGCCATTATTATTTCTATAATTACTGTGTCTATTTAAAGTAAACTTAACCTTAATATTACACCTAAATAAAAATAATCTCTCTCAAGCTAAATAATAAATTCTTCAATAATTTTTTCATTATGGCGCCCCCGGGTGGGCAGTCGAGAAGTTAGTTACCCTTTTTTGTTTTAGTTATGATACAATAGTTTTATATCCAGTGAATTAAATTTTTTACATAATCTGAAAATTTAATTATAAATATCATTGATAATATCATTTATAATATTAAACCTAAAAAATGGATAATGAAACTGAAGCCACTCCAGGAAAAAGTATGGAGACATGGTTGGGAAGTGATGTGGAAGCACTTGAAACTAGTAAATTGGTAAAAAGGAGAGGAGTAATCAGAACCTCAGCTACTAAACTTTTAGCTACAATCAAAGAGAGATTGGATGATTGGACTGAGGAACAAAAAAATTTATATGCTCAGCTTTTGTCCTCACAACTGGACAAGTTACAAAATTTAGATGAGGAAATCCTTAGAATGTATGTTTGTTCCGAAGGCTTCTCAGAGGCTAAACAAGAAAAACTAGATGGAAAAAAAGTTATTACCACATTGAAATAGGTCAAATGATACAAGCATTAACAACTAAAAAAGAAAATAATGCCGAAGCCAAACCTAAACCAAGAATAAGTACTAAAATTCCTGAGCTTCAAATATTACCATTTGATGGAAATCGCTCTAAATTTCAAAACTTTAAGACCTCATTCAGAAACATTTATGATAACATAGGTCTTTCCGAAGAAGAAATTTGCCTACCTAAAACAACATTTGAGTGGAAACCCTGCCATTCAAATAAACTGCATGCAAGAAAGTAAAACATCTTATGAAGAAGCATGGCAGCAGTTGGAGGGCTGTTATGCAACACCAGGCGAAATTAAATTCTCCATAATAAAATCACTTTTAACCAAATCCATAATAACCAAAAATTTTAAATCACTTCATGACTTTCAAGCAGATATGCACTCTACCATAAATTTAATGCAAACTCAAAAATTAGAATTAGAAGATATACTCTTGTATGTATATTATAATAAACTAAGTCAAGAAACTCAGGAATTTTTAAGAACTTGTGGTTTTAAACTCTATGTCCACTTTGATAAGTTTAAAGAAGCAATTGCTGAAGCTACCAAAACCTTAGCTAATGTTAATTTTGATCTGGAACAAAGTGAGTTAACTACCTTGATACCTAAACAAAAAAGGAACTTCTCTCCAGAACCAGCCAGAAAACCATGGTATTCTGGCCAAACTACAGCTGCTCTGGCGGTTTCTACCCAAAGACAATCCTCAAGAAGAGCTCAACATACTGACCAGAGAGAACTTTACTGCAAATTGTTTAAGAAAAACTCACACAGAATCTCAAAATGTGATTCTTTCCCTGAAAGTTGGGATAAACTGAAAAAACTTGCTAATTTAAATTATTGTACTAAATGTACCTCATCTAAACACCAAGCCAAAGAATGCCCCATTTCTTTCCAACCCTGTTCATTTTGTAGGTTTTCTAACCATTTATCCTTCCTTTGTACCAAACAAAAAGGAAAACCAGAGGAAGATAAGAAAACCAAAACCAGTACTGAAGTAGCTACCCAAAAGAAAACTCAAAACAAGGGAAACAAGTTACTAACTTATTAAGTTTAAAAAACACTGATCAAGAAAGTAGCATTAATTCCTTCCATGCAGATGAGAATAAGAAACTCAGAAAAATCAATTAAATGCAGAGCACTTTTGGATAATTGTAGTCAAGCCAGCTACATTACCAAGGAACTTGTGAAAAAATTAAATCTTCCAACTAAACACTACGAGGAATCCATAACCATAACAGGATTTATAGCGAACAAGAAACAACCAAATTATGAAGTAGCTATAATTAAATTGGAGGATTCTAGAAACCCTGGAAACTACCAAGAAATAGAAGCCATCATAATTGATGATATTAATATTAAATATGAAGTTCAGGGATTACTGAAACTTCAAACTTATTTAAAATCCTTAAATTATCAGCTTGCATATCACTTTGAAGCTGATGAAGTGGTCGACTTCATGTTAATTTTTGGGGCTGCAACCCACAAACGTTTTGCCCTCAGCACTCATCAGATTCATACTGCCTCTTGTTATAAATCTCCCTATGGAATACTTTTATTGGGTTTCCCTTCAGATTACTACCCTGAAAAAGAAAAAGAACCAATAAGAGATCAGATCAGCTTCTGTATTACCAACCCGCTACTTACTAGTACAACTTCTAATGAAGATCTAGAAAAAATTGAACACCAGATTGCACAATTTAGCAAACTAGAAAACTTGGGTATTTCTGGGAATGAACCATTTTCAAACACAGAAAATCTGATTGCAAACTTCGAAAGGAGTTAAATAGAAGATGAAAGATTGTCTGTTAAGGTACCATGGAATGACCAAAAGATAAAATTTCACCAAACTTTAACTATGCTATTAGCAG